>JAUPMF010073505.1:0-13512 GCA_031471435.1 Stomphia didemon | reverse complement strand
ACATCAAGGTAGAGAAAACGCATCAAGGTAGAGTAATGTCACATCAAGGTAGAGAAAACACATCAAGGTAGAGTAATGTCACATCAAGGTAGAGTAACGTTACACCAAGGTAGAGAAAACTCATAAATAGGTTTGATTAGATAATAAATCAAGGGGGAAGACGGTGTCACGGTAGAAAATATACACCAAATCGGAACATTTAAATTTGAAACAAACGGCGCGCCATAGTTCTGGTGAAATTCAAGTTGCACTGAGTAAATTAATATCTTGTGTTTGGAGTTTCGTGTATTTATTTACGTTATTTCAACAAAATGGTGCCACGTGCATCGGCATGCATCTCATTAGGTATTTTATGCATCTCATTAGGTATATTTAATTATATGTTATGCAATCTGCTGTATATAAATGGCGCTATATATATCAATTTATTTATTCATATATAGTTAGTTGAGCAAAACTATCTGCAGGTGAAAAAAATTAAAATGTTCTTTTTTTGTCAGCTCTCGTTCAAGGATCTCTTCGACTTGTCAATGGTACCTCCAGGTCCGGACGTGTTGAGGTGTTTTCCAACAATCGTTGGGGAACCATTTGTGATGATGGATGGGACATGAGCGATGCAGCTGTGGTCTGTAGACAGCTGGGATTTCCAAATGCAAGCAATGCTTACAGTGCCGCAAAACACGGGGAAGGAACTGGGCCAATTTGGCTGGAAGATCTTGCTTGTACGAGCCTAGAGTCGAATATCCAAGAGTGCACTAGCAGAAGTTTGGGTTCCCATAACTGTGTCCACCAAAAGGATGCATCGGTCCAGTGCCTAGAACGTGTGAGACTGATGGACGGCGCAAGTAATTCTGGCCGTGTCGAAGTGTATCACCAAGGGAAATGGGGTACAGTTTGTGACGATTACTGGGATATGAAAGATGCCAACGTCGTATGCCGTGAGCTAGGTTTTTCTTCTGCGTCTTCGGCTTTGAGTGGAGCTGCCTTCGGCCAGGGGACTGGGCCGATATGGATTTCCGAAATTGCATGTCTTGGAATCGAAGACTCGTTCTTGTCATGTGGATATCGTGGGTGGATCAGCAATGACTATGGTTGTAGCCATAGCGAAGATTCAGGTGTCGTTTGCAACTAAATAATTGAGTGACATTTAAAAAGCCGTGGACTAATAGTCTGGTTTCGAATTCTCAAACTACCGCTGTTCTCCTTGATTACAGGCTCATTTACTAAGGTTAGCCTCGTTTGTATGTAATATACTGATTTTTATTGACTGCGAAAGTCAGTGGAATGTTGAAGTGTTTGTACAGTTAGGATTGACCGATTTATCGCTTCATGGTTAGTATTGGTGAATATTGTACACTCACTTGAGGTTAACACTGTGCACATGCGGTATTTTGAGATCTCAAAACCGGGCTATTATCCTCATTCTTAAACTAATGTTGAAATGCACGTTGAAATGTACGTTGAAATACACATTGAAATGCACATTAGAGGCACGTTGAAATGCACGTTAAAAGGCACGTTGAAATGCACGTACGTTGGAATGCACGTTGGAATGCACGTTGGAATGCAAGTTGAAATGCACGTACGTTGAAATGCACGTTGGAATGCACGTACGTTGAAATGCACGTTGGAATGCACGTTGAGATGCACGTTGAAATGCACGTACGTTGAAATGCACGTTGAAATGCACGTTGAAATGCACGTACGTTGAAATGCACGTCGAAATGCACGTTAAAATGCACGTACGTTGAAATGCACGTTGAGATGCACAAATGGATAGCACAGACTGGCGGTACTGGTTTCGATAGACATCAATAGCTAGGATGTTTGTATAATGCACAGCTGCATGATAATGTGAAAACTAACGATTGTACGTCAGGCAAAAAATCCGCGGTGTGGTGTAAGAGAGAATGGAGTAAGGGAGCGTGGCGTAAAAAGCGTGGTGTAAGGGAGCATGTCGTAAGGGGGCATGGTTTAAAGGGAAGTGGGAAAAGGAGACGTGGTGTCAAGGAGAGTAAAGTAAAGGGGCGTGGCAAAAGAGGGCGTGGCGTGAGGAAGAGTGGTGTAAAAGGGAGTAGAAAAAAGGACGTGGTGTAAAAGAAAGTAGAGTAAAGGAAGTAGAGTAACAGTGTGTGTAAAAAAACGGTGTGTAAAGGGCACGGCGTAAGAGGGCGTTTTGGAAGAAGGTGTAGTGTAACAGTGGCCGGAGTAAGGGGGCGTTATGTAAGAGGGAATGAGTAAGAGAACTTATGTAAAGGGGTGTGGTGTAAAAGGCGTGGTGTAATGGTGCGTGATGTAAGGGGGCGTAAAATTACGTGGTGAAACAGGACGTGATGTAAAGGAATGTAATGCAAGGGAGTGTGATGTAAGAGAGCGTGTTGTCAAGGGGCGTAACGCAAGAGCGTGGAGTAAGGGGACGTGGTGTAAAGTAACGTGGTGTAAAAGAGCGTGGCAAAAAGGGACGTTATGCAAGGGAGCGTTGTGTAAAAGAGCGTGGTGTAAGGAAGCGTAGTGTAAGAGGGAGTGGCCGGAGTAAGGGGACGTGATGCAAGGGAGCGTTGTGTAAAAGGGCGTTGTGTAAGGAGGCGTAGTGTTAGGGGGAGTGGCCTGAGTAAGGGGACGTGATGTAAAAAGGCGTGGTGTAATGTAATGTAATGTAAGGGGGCGTGAAGTGAAGGGACGTGGTGTAGAAGGGCGTGTAAAAGGGGAGTAGAGTAAGGGGAGTAGAGTGAGGGGAGTAGTGTAAGGGTACGTGGTGTGAAACGGCGTGGAGTAAAGGGGGTGTAATGTAAGAGGGAATGAGTAAAGAGACGTAGTGTAAGGGGTGTGGTGTAAAAAGGCGTGGTGTAAAAAGGCGTGGTGTAAAAGGGCGTGGAGTGAAAGGGCGTGGTGTGAAAGGGCGTGGTATAATGTGGCGTTATGTAAGGAGACGTGGAGTTAGGGGTCGTGGTGCAAAGAGGCCTAATGTAAAGGGACGCGGTGAAAAGGAACGTAATGTAACGAGGGTTGATGTAAGATGTGTGATGTAAAGGGTTGTGGTCTAAAAAGGCGTGATTTGAGAGGGTGTGGTGTAAAGGGGCGTGATGAAAAGGAATGTGGTGTAAAGAGAAGTGATGTAAGGGGGCGTGATGCAAGGGGATGTGGTGTAAAGGGAGCGTGGTGTGAAGGGGAGTGATATAAGGTGTGAAATGTAGGGGGGCGTGATGCAAGGGGATGTGGTGTAAAAGGGAGTGGAGTAAGGGGAGTAGAGTAAGGAGACGTGGTGTAAAAAGTCGTGGTGTAAAGGGGAGTAGAATAAGGGGAGTAGAGTAAGGGAACGTGGTGTAATGGGGCGTAGTGTAGTGGGGCATGATGTAAGGGGGCGTGGTGAACAGGGGCGTGGTGTACGGGGTCGTGGTGTAAGGTAAAGCCGTAGTGTTGCGTAAGGAGGATGCTTAGCTCGCCTACATTCAAATTCATTTTCAAGTACCACTTCAAGTTAGTAAAACACATATACACATATCAACATATACACTTAAAATTTGTTTGATTTAATAGCTTTATTGTAGATAATGTTTAATTAATCAAATCACTGCACGGACTGCAATAGTAATTTCAGTTTCCATGGTGACGCGCATTTGATCTGGTGAACAAATTAAAGAAAACACATGTAACTAGAAAGTTATTGCGTCATTCTTGTGTACCAAATAAAAATATCAATGTGCGTCAAAGTTATGTGCGTTTTGTTTATCTAGTTTTGGTATGTGCCGTCGCCCCAAGCCAGGGTGAGAAAATGTGCGTAGGGAGGAATGGGACAGAAATATGAAAAAAATGTAATACAACAGCTAAAAAAAGGAGAATGAAAATACTTACAATCTTCACTATCCCCAACGACTTACACACGTCCATGTGCCTAGAATACCTGAGCCAGTATTCTTGCATTTGAACGTGGCACAACAGTCTCTCCACAACACGTCAAACGATTTACATCTTGAGTAGAGTGACTGACACCTCTTGCTGACCTGTATTTCAGCATCTTCAGGTATGGGCATCTTATAGGAGCTGGTATATAAAGAAATCAGTGGTCAGCGCTAGGATAGCAAAATAAGTTGTTTAATTTTCCGATTGGTAAACTGGTGGCAATTATATTTCTGTATTAATTTTGTGTGTTTGCTTATGAGGAACTTACACTGCCGAAGCCACAAGTATGATGATCACAAAAATGGCGAATTTCTTCATCTACAAAAAAAAACATGACAAAATAAAAGCACATAAAAGAGTGACAAATCGAAGAACAAGAGAAAAAAAAAAGAACGAGAGAAAAAAAGAAGAACAAGAAAAAAAAAAAGAGCGAGAAAAAACGAAGAACAAAACAAAATAAAAATTGTGAAAAAAACAAAAAACGTGAAAAACGAAAAACGCAGAAACAAAACGAAGAACGAGAAAAAACGAATTCGAAGAACGAGAAAAACGAAAATAGAGAAAAAACAAAAAAACAGAAGAAAACGAAGACCGGACAAAACGAAGAACGAGAAAAAAAAAGATTGAGAAAAAAAGAAAGAAAGAGAAAACGAAGAACGAGACAAAACGAGGAAACGATGAAAAAAGTTGTGGAAAACTTTTGTGCTTACCTTTCTGGGTCGTTTGTTTGTTGGTTTGCGTTGAGAAGCTGATAATAATTAGCGTGTGATGTGTCAGTGTTTATATCCTAACAAACTCATGAATATTCAACGAGGCAAACACAATAGAAATCATGACCGTGCAGTGACTAAGCTAACTGGGAACATGTCTTTTTGCATCTAGACGTTTGTTAAGCCGTTAAATAAATTTACAGTTCGTTACTACTAAATACTGCTAAACACTCGTGGTTTTAAATCTGATACACTCGTTTATTAAACGGTACGTAATTGAAAGAACAGAAGCGTTGGACATAGTTACCACTTGTAGTGGTCGGAATTTCTAAACTGTGCCGAAAACATTTGCGAAACTAATCAGTAATAATTTAGCCGGCTTCTTTGTTCAAGTAAATTTTAATATCGGGCGGAAAGATTTTTTATTTTAATTGTCATTAAATATTGGTAAAAAAATATTTATCTAAAAAAAAGGGGATATTTGCAACCAGAAACGGTATAGGAAAGGGAGTTTCATAGGCATTTCAAAGAACTTTAAATGCACGTGATGCTGTGACGCACTAGAGAAGGAACTCGTACAATAAATGCTGTGACGCACTAGAGAACGAACTCGTACAATGAATGCTGTGACGCACTAGAGAAGGAACTCGTACATGTTTTGTTCTTCCCATGTCGCCTTTGTCTTCTGTGTCTGTGTGTTTGTCGTTTGTGTTTTTCAACATGTCCTCTTTGTCTTCTGTGTCTGTGTGAATGTTTGTCATTTTTTACGAGAACGAGCGGGAAATATCAAAGAGATGATTAAGATATATTTACCTACAATCACGGTAACTAATTATAGCACTATAATTATTATACAGTTTCGACCCCAAGTGAGCTAACACACTTTATCAAGACCAAAAATATGAAGCAATAAAATTTACAAAGACGTAACTCGTGGAATTTCCGGCATTTGTCGTATATCATGAGTAAGCTTTGTCGTCATTACTTTAGCTGAGAACGGAATTTAAAATCAGTTCTGTAGACTTGTTGAGGTCATGTTAGATAAATGTTAATGTGGATTCTGCTTCATGCAAATACTTTAGAAAATACTATAAAGATACAGAAAAGTGAGCGTACACAAGTACTAGCCGTCTCAGTGCTATTTTCATCTTCATTTGAGCGGAGCTTTTGAAGTCATATTAAACATTTCGTAGACCAAATCTGCCCACTAATCGTCAATATAATGCCATACCTTCTACTCTGGTACCATGGCAACGTCTCCTATACGGGGTTTCGATGGTGAGGTAGAAGATTGCAAAAAAAATTTTTTTAATTTGTTCCCTTTTTTTAAATTAACATTTTTTTTTATTCAAAAACATTGAGTTTTACCAGGGAGGTGAGAGGGAATGGAGACGCAACTGTTATGCTAACGAAGCGCAATCTTCGTTTCGATCATGCGATAATAGGATTTCGTGCGCGATTTCTATTTGAGACCGTTCCCGCGAGTCTTCCTACAAAAGTGTCAAAAACAGAAAATTCGTCAACTGTGAAATCAAAATCATTTTTAGAATCGCTTTACATTTCTAAACAAACCTATAGAATACTCTTAAGAAGTTTGATAAGACTTTCAGTCGGAAATTTAGAAATATTTACGACTGCCGGTTCAGCGCTCGCATTTTGAAGATTGCTGCACCCGTTATTGCTCCGTTCATCGCCAAGCTGATGAACCGCTCCATTGAATCTTGTGTATTTCCAATTCGCTGGAAAACGGCAAAGGTGACCCCGTTGTTCAAGTCTGGTGATCGCGACGATCTCAATAATTATCGACCGATTTCGGTTTTACCGATTCTGTCAAAGCTCTTGGAAAGGCACGTACATACTCATCTCTACGCCTACCTAAGTGACAATAATTTGCTATATGCCCGTCAATCTGGCTTTCGCAGACACCACGGGACTGATACTGCTCTTATTAAGCTAGTTGACGAGTTGCTTCTCAATCTCGACAAAAATCGGGTCAGTGGTTTGGTTCTGATTGACTACTGCAAAGCCTTTGACATGGTGGACCACCAAATTCTAATGTCAAAGTTACATGCGTACGGAATGTGTGAAAAGTCGGCGTCCTGGTTTCGGTCTTACCTAAGCGGAAGACAACAGTTTGTCTCGATTAATAAAACGGACTCTGACCTCGTATATGTTCCTCATGGGGTCCCTCAAGGCAGCATTCTTGGACCGTTGTTTTTCATTATTTTCATTAATGACTTGCCATTAAACATTCAAGCCGATGTTATTATTGACTCAGTTATATGCGGATGATACCACCATCTCGTACTCTGCTGACTTGAAGGACACGCTCAAGCTACAAGTTACCTTGAACTCTGCATTGAAGGATGTTGAAGATTGGACGCATCGCAACAAGCTACCACTGAATGAAACAAAGACTAAGACTTTGCTAATTACTGGCAAACGCCTTACTGATAAAATACCAAATCCTTTGACGGTAATCATGCACCTCTAGTGGGAAAGTACTTGAGCAAGCAGATACTGTCCGGCTACTTGGTTTAGATATTGACAAAGAATTATCGTTCAAAGATCATATTGATCGAATGTGCAAGAAAATCGCACAAAGAATAGGAGTGCTAAACAAGATCAAATCTTGTTTGCCAGTCAAGCAAAGATTACTCTATTATAATGCAATGATCAGACCTTTGTTTAGTTATGCTGGGGTCGTTTGGCAATCATTGTGCACTAAGGACGCTTTATTAAGGTTACTGCGCCTGCAAAAAAGGGCAGGGCGACTTATATCAAATGCTCTCCCAAGAGCTAGTTCTGTTCCTTTGTTTAATACTCTTGAATGGCTACCTTTATATAATGAAACTCAAATATCTAAATGCGCGTTATTATATAAGAGAACTCAGCACGCAGTTCCACAATACCTTATTGATTCGTTACGTTTAAACAGTTCGGTACACTCTAGAAATACTAGATTTTCTAAACTTAATTTTATTTCTCCACGTTACATTAGGAAGACAGAAGGTGGAAAAACATTTTTAATAAGCGCAATCGAATTTTGGAACAGTCTTGATGCATATATAAAGAAACAACCGACTGTAAAGTCTTTCAAAAGCGCCCTTCGCCGCAAGTTTATGAAAGAACAACAATTTTTACCTCATTTTTTCCCTTAGCTTTTTAACTATTTGATTTTGACCATTTTTAAATAGATTTATTGTATAGATTTATTATACTTATATCGCATAGTTTCCTATAGATACCGTATAACATACCATATATGTTTTTATATCTTAACTACTTAATATTGTATTTTCATAATTGAATTAGGAGGGCCACAAGTTCATTAGTGTGTACTCACTATTAAGTAATACCCTCGTTAAATAAAAATACGCGGACGCAAACAAACTATTGTGGGGAAAACCTTTCCCAAGTTTTAAGAGAATGATGAAATTTTCGAACAAGCAAGTTTTTACTGAAATCGCAATTAATATACAATCGCTGTTAAGTGTTGGTGCGTTTGCTTTACTGACCATTTTCTCCATTTTTTTACCTAAGTTTTTAAATCGCGCTTAACATGTTGGAAACCATGCTATTACTTAATATATATGCAATAAGTTAGATAATAGCATAGTTTCCTTATAGATTCTACTGTTCCCATACAAACAAAACAAAAAATTATTTCGAACAAATTTCAACTCGGCTAAAAGCGTTTTCGTTTTACTTTTCTACTTTCTCGGAAACCATGCTATTACTTATATAAAAACCTCTAATGACTGTGCGCCTTGGTATTTATATCTTTGAATGCCGACATTGTCGGTTTTTATCTCTTACCTAATTATATTCATTTTGTAATTGTTTTGAAAAATAAAGCACTCAAATAGTTGTTTACGTTTACGTCATAACGTGCTGGGCAATCGTGTGTTTCAGTTGCCTTACCGTGCGCGAGATGATTGATATAATGAGATCTGTGAATAAGTGACGCCATTTTAACCAACCACTTTGCAGAAAACGCGCGTGCTTTCAAAATGGACAATATTCAACGTTTGCTCGTTTTGCTAACGCTTTAGTGAGCGAGTGATACTCCATTTGGCGTATTTTCCCCATTCAAATATAAAAATGCGCGCGCAACACTGACGTCAATCAGTCCTGGAGATAGAACTGATAAGGTGCAGACCAGTCTCCATAAATCAGACCCGTGGAGCCTGGGGCGAGCAGCTTGATCCAGGCTCCAATAGTGAATCCACGGTTTTCTAATGCTTATCTAGGCGTGGTTGCGTAGTTGGCGCTGATTTTTGTTGGCTCCTTATATGTAAAACCTGCAAGTGATGAAAACAAAGGTTGGCTAATTTTAGTTGTTGTTCTGTCAATCAGTTGGTCTGTCAATCAGTTGGTCTGTCAATCAGTTGGTCTGTCGGTCAGTTGGTCTGTCAATCAGTTGGTCTGTCAATCAGTTGGTCTGTCAATCTGTTGGTCTGTCAATCAGTTGGTCTGTCAATCAGTTGGTCTGTCAATTAGATTGTACATCCATTCCATCAAGTTTTTTTAAATGCCAAGAGTTTGGTAAATGAAGAATTCCCTTGAAAATTGAATCGATTAATAAATGGAAGAATTCCTTGATATATAAATGAAAGAAGCAGTGTTGACCTGCAATGGACACCAGATCTCCACCGACTGAACGACATACATTTGTAGCCTCACCCCAGGTCACTCGGTCATGAGAAAAGTCGAACAAAGACGAGTTGAACTTGTGCGTTGAGTAGACGAAATAAGAAAGAGAGAGTTGGTGATAAGAAATACGAGAAAAGGGGTTGGGGATTAGAGAGAGGGGATTGAGGAAAGGGGATTGAGGAGAGAGGATTGAGGAAAGGGGATTAGGGTGAGGGGATTGGGAAAATAGATTTGGGGAGAGAAAATTGGGAAGAGGGGATTGGGGATTGAGGAGAAAAGCTGCGTTTAACTTAGCTCTACGCTAGTGAACGATAAACAAAATGAAGAAATGACAAGAGACTTTTCGAGGGTCACTAGTTTCTTACTTTTTACTATTATGTGTTACACTAAATAATCGAATCTAACTATAACTAACAATAGCTGCATATCAATGTCAATGTCTACCGGCCCTCGTCACTGATACGACCTATAGACCAATAATCTGACTATAGCTGCATATCAATGTCAATGTCTACCGGCCCTCGTCACTGATACGACCTATAGACCATAATCTGACTATAGCTGCATATCAATGTCAATGTCTACCGGCCCTCGTCATTGATTTCTTCAGTTGTTTTATGTCCAGGAAGATTTTCCCGTATTGGCTGGTCTTTGGTTTCTTTAAGTGTAAGGCACAGCAAACCAGACACGAATGCGTTGACCCCCATGATGCCATACGGGAGTAGTGGGTGAACACGTGTCTAGAAAAACAACGGTACCATTAGACTCATTAGTATCCATCAGCCATAATCGTTCACAAATCCTGCAATCTGATTGGCTGCGCTACTAGGGGTCTATTAGTGATAGCCCATGGCTGTAAAAAGCGCCGGTTTTCAGAAAATTGAAACGAAGGCGGATAAAACACGTTTTTTAGATGCGTCTCGTGTATGCAGACCTACTCATTGACTATTAGCCGTAGACAACTCGAGCTCGTAGTCTGATTATTAGACATCCAGTTATTATTTGAGAAAATTTGACAAAATTGCACGCAAAAAAAATATGTTTTAGGGATTTTTTTATCAGCTCATGTACGACTCAATTTCGTCAACTAACTGCTAAATATACTTCAACTTTGGTTGTCAGTATTAACGGTGCTTAGCGGTCAGCGGTCAGATATATGAGCATGCGCAATATGATGCGGGGGGAAACGTTTAATGACTAATTTTCCAAAAAATCCTGATTTATATGAAATTCAAACAATCAACAGCCAATTAGATTTCACGATATTCTTGGTAATAAAAGTATTGTATCGATTCTAAAACTGCGTGGAATACTTACGAGGTAGTAGATGTACGTAGTGGTTATAGTCCCAATACTACCCCATGCTGACGAGGTTCCCTGGGCAACATTTCTTCGTTTCCATGGCAATCAAGCAAAGTTTCACAAATTATAAAATATGGAAATATTTTGCTTATTTTAGTTAATATATTTATCTAATACTACAAAAGAAATATTTTCATCATATACCTAACCCCCCCTCTCCCCCGTTAGTAGATTAACTGTTCATAATATCCCATAATACTCCGTATGTCAACTTACCTTATGACAGTGGGATACAATTCGGTGGTCATGAGAATTATTCCGTTAAAGGAAATCGTGATGAAAAACTTCGCCAACACCATCGACATTAGAATATTACCAACATAAAAACCTATGAAGGAAAATAGAATACGAATGGAGACCGAACAGACGAGTAAGCCACGAGCACATGTTTGTTAATCAAAATCTTTCACCTTGTTTTTGTTTGTATAAGTTTGGTTATTAGCAAGAAAACTGGTTAAAACCTGAAAATCAACCGCCATTTTGTTTTATCAAACAATGTCTTTTACCTTGATTTCGTTTGTATAAGTTTCGTTATTAGCAAAAAAACTAGTTAAAACCTGAAAATCAGCCGCCATTTTGTTTCGTCAAACAATGTCTTCTACCTTGGTTTGTTCGTATAAGTTTCGTCATTAGCAAGAAAACTGGTTAAAACCTGAAAATCAGCCGCCATTTTGTTTTTCAATCAAAGTCCTTTACCTTTGGTTTTGTTTGTATAAGTTTGGTTATTAGCTACTACAGATCCACGTACCGGTGGTGCCATCATTGTAGAGAGTAAGTACAACCGAACCCATAGCTGAGAGAGCAGCAGCGATCATCGACATCACAATCGATTTCTTTCGACCAAATCTGAGATTCAAATGCACAAGAAATGAGATATTCTATTCGGTTTTTAAGTGTGACGTCAAATCGTGCGCGCGCTATTTCCATTTAAGCCCAAGTGAGTCAAACGGAAAATTCAACAAATCTCATCAAAAAAAAAATTGTATTAAAATTTTTTTCAAATATTTTTAGTTGTTTGACATAATTTTAAAATAGATGTTGCACTCAATCTGGTTCAATCTTGCCATATTTAACGTTTGACTGGACACGGGAATGGCGAAAACTGATCAAACGATTTATCAGAATTTATGATATGGCACAAGTTATTTGCGCATGCGTCTTTGCTACGAGACTATACATAGACTTTTACCTGTTATGAACGTATATGGCAACAAATGTACTGATAATTTCTGATGCTCCCGCAAGAAACCAGTTGAAATAAGCATTCCCCCCAACTGACGGTGCGCTTATGTGCACTCCACTGTAAATCATCGCATTCACCACCCTGAAACCAAGTGAACTGATCAGTTCTTCTATTCTATTCTATTATTTTATTCTATTCTATTATAAAAGACAAAACAAAATAATGAATAGTTTGAAGCCCGAGTAAACAAAAGCCCGATTAAGACGCTTCCACAGAAAGCCCGAGCAGCAATTGGCAGAATTTCAGATACCAATGTAGTCGTAGGCATACCAGCAATACCACACAACTAGAGTTGTCTTTGTATAACCAGAACGAAACAGAGCCCTGACATCGCCCAGATGAGCTTTACGCTCCTCTTCGACCGCTGGCAATTCCACGTTGTCTTCCAAACTCTTCTTGTTGAATTTAGCGATCTTTTTCAGCGTCTTCAACGCGTCCTGGTCTTTTTTTTTGACGAGAAGCCAACGTAAAGACTCGGGACTGATCCTGAACAAAAAACCAAATTGTGAGAGAGACTGGTGACTAACATGTTGCGCGTTGCACTATGAGACTGACCCTGAACAAAAAACCAAATTGTGAGAGAGACTGGTGACTAACATGTTGCGCGTTGCACTATGGGACTGATCCTGAACAAAAAACCAAATTGTGAGAGAGACTGCTAACTAACATGTTGCGCGTTGCACTATGGGAATCTTTTGCTTCATTTCTAAAAATGGTATTGCGCATGCTCAGTAGCTGCAAACTACGAAATAAATGTGATTTCTAATCTGGCAATGAACATGTGTCGTGTTTGTAAAGTAAAAAAATGGCGTGATATGCCGATAGTGTATGGCGTGATCTTGTGAATCGTGTGATAGTGTCACGCGTTACTGTTCAAATTTACTTGAAAAATACCAGTAAGCAAGAAGTCCAGGCAGCCCACACAGTCCAAAAATCAAAGCAAACATTCTCCAGTCCCGCACCAGGTAGCCCACTCCAGCCAGTATCATGTAGCCAATTCCAAACGAAAACCAGATGCCGTTACCCACAACAGCACGATGCTTGATGCCGACATACTCGGTGATCAGGACAAAGGCAGAACCAAACACACCGGCTGCAAAACAAACAACCAGTTATATGGTCCCAGTGACGTAGCCGTTCAAAAGTGATGTCATTCCCAAAAATAACCACGTTGATTTATTTACCTTTAGCAATTCCAATGAAAAAATGTGGCACTATAAACATCCAAACATTTTGTGCAAAGACACAAAAGATATATAAGCTTGTTGCTAAGAGCCCGGATAAGGAAAGAACAGTTTTTCTGCCAAACTTGTCCGAGATAAACCCCATGACAACCGCACCAGCAACCCCCCCTGCAGCGTTAAGAGACACCACGTGACTTGCATAGGTGGATTTCTTGCAAACCAAGTCAAACTGTTGAAAATTAACAAAATAGAAAGCCTCTCTTTCCCTTTCTTCGCCTCCCTTCACCTCTCTTTCCCTTTCTTCACCTCCCTTCACCTCCCTTCACCTCCCTTCACTTCCCTTCACTTCCCTTCACCTTCCTTCATCTCCCTTCACCTCTCTTCACCTCTCTTCACCTCCCTTCACCTCCCTTCACCTCCCTTCACCTCCCTCCACCTCCCTTCCTTTCCATTCCTC
>JAUPMF010073471.1:7144-20908 GCA_031471435.1 Stomphia didemon | reverse complement strand
ATAGCGTTGAAAATTAGACTAAAATCTGAAGACGAAAACTTAGTACAAATGGTGCGTAATTCAATGTTACACCCGTCATTTTTCAATGACGTTACCTGAAACGGTCCCATAGTGCAACGCGCGGCAGTCTTGGCGTTTTAAATGGTGAAATTAAACATCGTGTGGGTCGCACCTAAATGGAAACAGAATTATATTAGCGCGCCGCAGTTTTTTTTGTGTTGCTTATAATTGAACCGCAGTTTTACTTGGCTCTTTATTAGATCGCTCAGCGCGACAAACTTTAATCGTGTTAGTAGTAATTATGCACTAATTGATTCACAAATTGTATCTACTGTACGTAGATACTTACAATACATTTGTGTGTTAATTGATTTCTACTGTACGTCGTAGATATTTACATTACATTTGTTCACTAATTTATGTATTTATATTTCTCTCTCAGATATTCTCAATACTGTCGGTTGCTCTCATCATGATGTCGGTCGCTGCATACTGTGCCATAACTCTTCCCCAGTTCTCCAATACCAGCGGCTCGGCCTCTACGTCATATGCACGTGTGATCTTCCTTGTAATTGAATACGTTTGCGGTATATTTTTTACCTTGGAGCTTGTTCTACGAGTCATATTCTGTCCCAACAAACGAGCGCTGTTCAAAGGATGTTTCTTCTGGATTGACATCTTGTCTGTTCTGCCTTTCTACCTGCGGTTAATCATCACAAACGACGGGGATAACTTAGTGGATGCCTTGCTCATGATTCGATTACTTCGTCTCTTCCGATTCTTCAGGCTTCTCTACGGTCTTCAAGTTCTTCTGCACACGCTGAAGGCCAGTTCGTACGAGTTGTTTCTCCTCCTCATCATTCTACTCATACCTGTCGTCTTATTTTCTTCCATTATATTTTACGTCGAGAAAAGCCTGGACACTAACACTCAATTCAGATCAATCCCAGAATCCTTCTGGTGGTCATTAATCACCATGACGACGGTAGGGTATGGCGACATGACGCCCAAGTCTTGGTTAGGTAAGATCATCGGTGGCATGTGCGCTATCTTCGGTGTTCTAATGGTCGCTCTACCTATATCTGTGATTGGCAGCAACTTCAATTTGTACTACGCACATGCGCAGGCCAGACTTACTCTCCCGAAGAAGAAAAATAAATTCCATTTTGATTCATTGACAGCTGCCGTGTCGAGGCAAGCTACTCGACGACGGGCGATGCGCAAGCGCAGCCCGAGGTGGTCTGGTAGCGAGGACGTCATGAGTCTTTGCAGTCGCGCCAACAGCGCAGTGAAAACTAACAACTTTGATTTGCGCAGCTGGAGCATCGCGTCGGGGAAATCGACCTTTGACCAAGTAAACGACGTCATTCGAAGCTCACCCTGTAAAAATACTGCGAAGAGGAAAATCAGCCGCGAACGACGCATCAGCCGAAACGAACGATCGCCGCCAAAGTTAGGAGATCTTCTAGAACACGAGGAAAACGAGCACAGTTCGCATGCAACTTCCCCGGATGAGAATCTGGAAGTGCCTAGGTTAAGTCTAAGCAACTCAATGCGTGGCCATGACAACACATCGACTCACATGCCATTGATTGGTGATCGATCGCGCTCGTACAGTATGCCGTCGAGTCCACAGAGATCACAAGTTCCTGGTCTTCAGCGCAAGACGAGATCGGACAGCGCACATCTCTGTGAACGGTGCACTTTGCCGAAAGACGAGACCGTCGATCACGACGATCTTCCTGATGATTGGTGTCACTGTCAAGAACCGAAAAGAGGCAGGTACAAGCGCCATAGCTCGAGCTTTACCCTTGTCATCCCTTGTCTCGAGGGTACCGAGGAATGGATCGACGTCAGCACGGAGACCATGGGAAGTAACAGAGGGTCTTTCCCTAGAACGACTTCTTTTAATTCCGATGTTTCGAACAGATCGAATATTCTCGACACACTAAGCGAAGAGGATCTGTTCAGGCGCAATTTGAGCGTCTGTATTGCGACTAGCGGCACGGAGAGTGACGAGGAGACGTGCGATGTCAGCAGAAACCCTGTTGAGTGCAGCGCTGTGCCGCTGCTTGTGGTCAACTCTGTAGACGAAAATGTCATCCCCAAAAACTCGTCAGTTGAAATAGAGACAAGTATATGATGAGTTTAAGGTATAACATAATTCTAACATCAAGTGCATCAATTACGCATTCGTTGACGTGCCAATTGATAAAAACCGGTTACACAGGTTTATGAAAACATGCTAGAATTCAAAACAAGGATTGACGTGTTAGAAGATCAAAGCTGAACTGATTTTTCGGGGGAGCAAACCTCCGAACATCGCAATACAGACATGCAGTATGAATACTACAAACAACGCGTAATGGTAGCAAAATGATGAGACTTTTAACAACAACTTTTCATAAAAATTAATATATAACGCATAGTCACATATGGTACGTGCGAACGAGTATATTTTAGATTGCGCATTCCCTGTGAGCTTTTAACTTCTGATTGGTTAAAGCCTGTTTCACGCACACTTTGTAGCAGTGCGCACACCAAAGCCTGATTCACATTAGTGACCTAGAAATAAGCATAATGTCTATGTCGTTAGTGTAAACCAGGTTTCAGTGTGCGCACTACTACTAAGTGTGCGTAGAGATCATGCTTGTGTCTGTGTCGCTAGTGTGAAATGCATGCAAAGCGTGAAAGCCATGCAAAAAAGATGTTGGTGTTAGTATTTCGAGTCTAATTGCAAACCAAGAATGAGAATGGAATGAGTTATTGCATCACAATATAATGCCTGACACGCCGTTCAGTGAACATGAGAATTTTAAAGCGAATTGTTCGTCTTTACCTGTTTTTTCATTTGCTGCCATTCTTAGAAGAGTTTGACTTCTTTCACTGCTTCTGGTAGATTCTTCTCGAGCGCCTTCTTTTAACTGATCTCCGTCACCATTTACGACTGACAAACAGGCCAGTCTATTCAATCGCTGCTTTAAATAATAAATTATTCATCTGTGTTTCTATTGGTCGAGTGACATAGCTATGTGTAAGTTTGACGCTTCTAGGTATGCATGACAAATAAAACAAATCACTTCATAAAGTTTGCGCAAAATCCCCGCCATCTTTGATTTACAATGACTTTAAATTATGCAAATTTATTACAATTATGTCACCGGACGGTACTGTGGTGCTTTTATTCGCTGAGCTGAATACACCAGAATCCTGCATATGAAATAAATCTACCTTATATATACACGAAAACAAACATCGTTGATGTGGTAACACATCACCTTGACAACCCTCTCGTGTTCATTCTCATCAGATGCCCCTTTCTCCCGGCATGCACTCTGATCATTTATAACCAACAAATGTAACAATAGTAACGATATTGTAGGTACGAATAGTTTTGTAGGAGATTACTAATCACAAATGGTCAGCAGTCTTTAGTTTATAAAGCTTTTCTATAATAAAGAATTGCCTTCACATAAATTTGTCTGTCAAGTAAGCTCTTCCCCCCTCCCCTGAGGTTATTTTGTTACTTTCCATGTCAACCCTTCCCCCCTCCCACGAGGTTCTTTGTTACTTGCCAAGAATACTAAGAATTCTGTGTACAGTTTTTTCCCCAAACTTTCTACATTTATAACACAAATAATGTTTCATACAAACAGTTTGCTACTTATTTTGCTATTTACAGACATTTCTTAATTTCGATTCAACACATCGAGATGTAGACAAAAATATATATATCAATCGATAACAAACACTGTGCAGATCGATAATTTAAAAACAAAATATATTATATTTAAGTTGAGCCTTTGTATGCTCTTAGTTTTGGTATCTAGTTTTGTTCTAGAAATATTAGAAGCAGAATTTGTTATCAGGTGACAATCAAGTTTCTCTCGTGATTGTTCACCTTCGTGTCACAATGTGTTGTTTCGCTGCAGTCATACTCAAAGTCACCACCTTCGCCAGCCTTTCGCATGATCTTCGGAGCACGGTTTTTACGTGTAGTACAATCGAAATTTGTTCGGTGCCTGTCACGTGACGAAGGACTTGAGAAGCCCCGCCCACAGCGATCGCACGTGTACGGTTTCTCGCCTGTATGCATATTCATGTGGAACTTGAGCTCGTAGGACTGAGCGAAAGCTTTGCCACAGAACTCACACAAGCATGGCTTTTCTTTGGTATGCGTTCGTCGCACGTGACTATCGTGAGCGGCGTGTGACGCGAAAGCCTTTCCACAGTGACGGCACTTGAATGGTTTTTCGCCGCTATGTTGCCGTATGTGAGTTCTTAGAATGGAAGACGCAGTAAACGCCTTGCTGCAGTAGGGGCATTTGTATGGTCGCTCTCCACTGTGGACTCGCAGATGCTTGTTCAAACTCGACGACTGGGAGAACTTCTTGCCGCATTCCTTGCACTGGTGCGGGCGATGCTTCTCATGGACGTGCAGTATGTGGATTCTCAGGCGGTCGCGTTTCTCGAAGGAACGGTTACACAGGTGACATGGGAACTTCCGGTCGCCCTGGTCCACGCAGCGCGTGTACTTGAGGTGCTTGTCGCGGTAATACTTGTACGCGAATACTTTACCACAACGATCGCAGGCGAAGCTGTCACCATCTGGAAACACATCGAATAAAAGAAACGCCATCAGTTTTATGATTTATCTATTCTATTCACCCCTTCGTACCTTTTATATTGCTTTGCTAGTAAGACGTCGGATACATCCATGTTACATTAGAGAAGACATATCTACGTTTTTGTTACAGTACATAAAGCGCTTATGTCCCATAAAGTATCATGTGCTAACCGGTGGAGGCGGCTTGTACCACATGTACAACACCATTTACCACGCCTAAACAAATATCATTTGTGTCATTTATCAATGTATTAACCTCAAGAATTTTCAACGCTACTAATCAATAGGAACACGACGAAGTAGGTTATTTCTGTGGTTACTGTCACTCAATGTCAGTTCAAAGATATCTCAGTGACTTTAAATCATTTTCAGTAACTATTACATATGGTGTTTCACGTACCTAAGCCGTTGATAGCCTCACTGTCGATGGTGGTGATTCTAGTCTTCATCGTGATCGGTATTCCCATGTATTTGAGGTAACGGTCCCCGTACCAAACCAGGAGCTCTGTGCCCTCGTAGATATCTTTAGACACCTCGTAAAAGACGTCGTTGCCTTCTTGCACCAAGACGATGTTCTGTTCACCATCATGCCTTGCACACTTAACGAATCGCATCCAGTTATTCGGGTCTTGACTGCCGTCTATATAATGGATAAGTTCCCCATCTTGAAATATCTAAACAAAAAGACAATAATATCATGAATAATTTATTTGCATAAACTTTAACTTTAATTTTCTCGTCCGATTTTCAGCAGAACATTAAATAACTAACATAGAAGTATCATAAGCCCTTTACAATATTCGAGTCAATGTTGTATCGGATATACAATCACTTGCTTGCGGCTCGATACAACACTTTAATTGCTTCTCATATTGTAAATAGTACATCCGGGTTACATATTTGAAATCTGCGTCACGTGATAGTTGTATATTTCTGGTCGATTAGTAATTGTGTTGTATACTTGTATCTCTAAGCAATCTTACTCACCTCCCATAAAGCATTTTTATTCTGCTCTGAGCACTCGTTGGGGTGAATGGTTTGTCCAGTATAAGGACCATACCGAGTGCCCTTCGCGATGATATTCTGAACACTGAATATCCCTTTAACGTCAGCTCCAGGGAGCGACGTGGTCACCATCCTCAGCTCTGCTGGAAGACTACACAGTTTAGCAGGCTCTCCTTCCATCACGACTGGCTTCTCTAGAAATGGATAAGTTTGGCTGACTGGGATTTGGTTTAGCCATGTCAACCAGTTTCGGTTCGTCGTTTGCACATTGTGTCTCGCAAAGTCTTTCGGGTTACCTGGAGAGAAATATAATAATTCAAAAGTTTTCTTTGGTTCTACTTAATGAAAATTGATCTAATATCAATTACTTGTCCTAAAATTATTATTATTATTATTTTTTTCTTATCATAAATTTGACTTATACTTTTATACAATGTCTTCAATGTAGGATCAATGAATCTTACCATGAAATAGCTCCTTGAACTCGATGTCAGACAGCGCATGCGCAGTAGATGAGTTCCCCGTGAAGCCACGAATGTAACCATAGAGAGCATTATCGATTTCGTGTTGGGAGAATCCTTGCACGTAGTACAATGGCTCAGGGTACTCCATATGTGAACAAGTTACTTCGTCTTTATGGTTTGGATTTGTCGTCCACCTCAATCTGTAAGAAGAATGACTAGTTGAAGTTTGGTTGAATGTTATTAATATGCATGAAGGAATTATCTTAAGGTAATTTACAATCCCATTCACTTATTTTCCTTTATTTCTAGTCTCCCATTCCCTTACGCTTCATGTCTATTCGATGCTTTAGTTCAAATAATTTGTGGTCACAAAATGTTCTTGTAGAATTTCAAACTGTTCAGCTCGTTGTTTGAATGCAGCGTGCAGCGTGCAAAGATCCAACCGAGATTACATCGCTGACGTTACAAAGACGAACCAGCAGATAATGACTTGTTGATGAAGATACTAATCAAACAAGCAAGGTCCGAATAAACCTGACAGCGATATGGAAACTAGCACTGAAGAAACTACGAAGGCATCTGAGCAACGGCTGAAGAAACTGGGAAAAAGTTAGGAATTTCGAGCTGGAATTTAACAGTGTGGAAAAAATTCATGAAAAAGTAAGAAAAAAAATATTAGAAAATGAAATATACAGTAAAAATCACAGAGAAAACATTCAATGAAAAGTTCTTGACATGCAATATTGGAGTAAAAGTACTGAACAATGAACTATACACACTTAGAAACACTAAGACACTTAAAGCATTTACAAATAGCTTTTCTTTCACGTGGAATTATGAAAACAAATGGCACATATAACAGCAAGTTTTCCGAGTCTAATTATTTGAAGAACGCGCAATCATTCAGTATCCTGGTTATAAACCGCTAGTATGATTCAACGACCCAGTGTGCGAGGTAAATACATCGACACGCTTTTCACGGCGAGTGTTGTGTACGGGATACGTGTGCAAGACATCAGGCGGTTTGCTCTGTTATGAATCGAACAGTGTGTGAAGAAAAATCATGGAATGAAAAAACATTTAGATCTAACAAATACAAAACGGCCTGCTGTATTTTAGTTAGAAGATAGCAGTTTATAATTCTCTGTTAAACACTGTTTTATTTGAGAGTTTTAGAGTAGAAAATTATGCCATCGTGTTACCATAAAATCTTGATACAAATTCCTGCGCTTGGTTCATAAACATTGCGCCGAGTTATTTGTATATTTTTAGCGAAAAATAAGCACTCATGAGTATCATCTATATCGGTATATATCGGTATATATCTAATGACATTTAGAGAGAGAGAAAAATACGCGATTCATAACATCACTGGAGGTAACATAAAAGTGTTATAAAGAAAATAGTACTGAAAGGAGTAAAGGAGTTACTTGACTAGAGAAAAAATCCGACAACCAACGAGAAAAGAATTATAAAGACATGACGGACAAGAGAACAGAACTGATTACGACGTCGCGTTTTCTTAGAGAAAAAACAATGAGTTTAATTATTGAAAACATTTTGGTAAATGAGAGCAAATTAGTTGGTAAACTATTCGGCCATGTAATTAACTATGTGGTGTGTGACACTGGACGCAGTTTGCACTTCATTTGTCTGTTTGTTTAAGCGATCTTATTGTTGAAATTAATTTACGTGTTGAGTTAAACACAAGAATCTGCAGCCCGTAAACTAGTGCGCGCATCACTACTACACTACAATATGTCTTAATAAAACTAATGCTTAGTTAAAAGAACCTTACTGAAAACACTACGCCAGTCTGTCAACACGTTATTTAACTCAGAAAAACCTACACTGAAATGTGCGCGCTTTGAGTGATCGTAAATGTCATGCTCGCGTTCTGGGTTCACCGCGAACCCATTAAAGACAGTCAATGAACTGCTGTAGTATGTAGTATACAGCGAGTATACCGGCAGCGTCGCTATGTCTTGGGTCAGTGGCTGTTAAAAGGCGTACCACCAGGCAAGGCTAATGTGTAATACTACTGTGTGGAAATGACTGTTTTACCGTTTAAACAACCTTTGAAAGTTTTGGAGTAAAATCCAAAACGAAACTTGATTTAGTGTAACAATTACCATACACAAATAGTAGATTAGAAGTTATACGCACAACATTCAACAGTCCTTTAAACCCATCGTATCGCCCTACACTAAGCGCTGCGAACCCCAATTTAAATCACTCTTTCTTACCTTATAAGCGTCGTGTAATTCCAGTCCTTTGCAGTTGTAATTGTGAAGTGTTCTCGGAGATGGTTTGCTACGAATAACCCACACCTAAGATTGCAATGCGTTTATATCCCTGTCACGTCACGTGACCGCACACGGGCCAGGTTAGAACCAGATGTTGACAAAAAGGCTCGCGTCATGGCTAGCTCTATCAGGTGTGTGTTCGATAACAAGGCAGTGGTCTCACTATTATTAAACAGTTTGCTGTAATTAACTCCTCGTTTTATATTTGTTGACCGATTCGCTACTTTTAAGAGTGTTTTTTTTCGCATCCTCACTGGAGTTCAATGGATTCTAGGTTCGTCCATTCATGAAATCGACTCACCTAATTCACGTTTTTGCACTTGAAAGTGTTAACCTTGAAAAAAACCTTCATAGCTACACTATGCATTATTTATGAGCAGGACTTTGTAAGAGATTGCGAGGATTTCTTCAACTGTCGTTTTGTGGATTGTTGTCAGTGGCTCGAACCCACAAAACTTCATTAGTTTAACATCAGTGTCATCTCCGAGATACTCACTTTTCTCGCAAGCTTTGAATTTCTTTTAGTGGATACATAATCAGTCGGGGGTTTCACTGGTTTTCAAAGTTTAAAGCGATTAAAGCCGAAAAGGCAAAATTATCGGCCAACATGATCGACTAGGATTCGCGCGCTGACGGATCAACGCGTACTTGTATTTGTTTTATTCGTTCTTGTCTGGTGCGTTTATACTTTTAAATTGTATTATATGAAGAAAGTCCCTTAAGAAGACAACAGAATAGTACAAGAAGAAGGGCTTCATTTGGCCGGTGATCATTTTGACAAACATTGTAGCGCTTTAGAAATTCAGTTTTGATTTCTTGACAATCCATAAAAATCATGATTACTGTTTGTGATATGAGTTGAGTATCGATTTATGGTTTGTTGGCAGCAATTCGCACCGAGAGCTCACTGGCCTCTGCGAAAGATTGTTATTTATCTCATTTATCCATCTTACACTATGCGCACAGAAACACTGGTTATTAGCCTAGAAAACTGAACACAAAAGAACCTCTTTGGTGGTTGCTTTCTTTAATGGACCGTACAACTGCTCTAAAGTTACTGACGAAAAAAGACTAAGGAAAACAACCTAAGCTAAAAATGGCCCTTGCTTTCTGCCAATCTAGCGTAACCACCACTGAAATGACATGTCAAACTAATCAATAATGCAAGATAGCATAAAAACACCCGAGATTTGCCTGTTAAAATATGGCTTTCAATCGTTTTCAAATGTGATTTGTCAGTCGTGGCTGCTCTGTGGAACTGCAAACTGAGTAACGTGGTGAAGAGATTTGGGCCGAGCCAGCAACACACAGGCCAGATGTTGTTCGTACCATGCTAATGTCCCGTAACGGCATCGGCTGTGCGCCTGGTCTTGCTCGGCTGATTAAAGTCCATTAAGAGGTAATAACACCTAGGTGCGCAGTGTCAATGATTACATTGATAGAAACTTTGATTCGATCAATCAACATTGGCCGCAGCAAACTCGTAACGCTACAAGAAAGCGATCGAGAGGACAGTCAGACTTTAACTTTCTTTATTTGAATTGTGATTTATTTCTCGTCAATAGTCCCGTATAATGTTGTTATTGTCTTGGGGTGTACTTTTCAATAATTACGGAACGCAAATATCCTTAGAACTCCATACTCTAGTCCCTGTGCGCCATCTCCTTTAGAAGCTACATTTAGACACCAGCTAAACATACGAACGCACAGCCGACCGCTAAACTCAGTCATGGCAGACCGGCTAACTTCAGTTCATTACAAGGTTGTTACAAGAACAAGCTAGTCTTGTTTCTAGTTTATCTCTATGCATCTGGAATCTATAATTCTGTGGCTGCATTATGAAATTGTTTACCTGTTTTATAAGAATTTTATTCGGGAATATTGGTTAGCTGCTAACAAAAAGACATAGAAACCGGCAGTGTTTTGAGTTTGTTTGTTGGAGACTAATTGTTATTTCGTAGCAACTATTGGTCCACGAGATGTGGGTCGACCTGTGTACAGCAAAGCCACTAATCGCTGTCATATCTTGGTCAGCTCTGAGACACGAAATATGCAGTCGTTGTAAAAACAACTCAGTGTTAGGTTGTGGATTCAATGCAATACAGCGCGCTTTTCTTGCTTCGCAGTCACTGTAAGTGAATTGCACTGTGTTGTTCTATGAGTGTTACGATATGGATGGTGCTCAAAGACAAAGTGTTAAGCATGTTTGTTTTAATTAGCAATGTGGTAATTACGCCGTTTTACTAGTTTACAAAGGTACTGTCAAACAGCTTGATTATGCTGCGCTCCTCGACTGAAATCCCAACTCTAATTTCGATTGGAAACTTGAGAAGGGGAAGATGGAAGGAAAAAGGCATTACACACCGTGCTAAATGTGAATAAAGGCATTTTAAGACACGACCATGATATATAAATACTACTTTTACAGCACGGCGTTCCACTAGCTACAGAGAACAAGAGAATTGGCTGCAGGCAACTCAGGCAAAGTCTTTTCTGGTGAACTATCGATTCATATACAACTCCACCAACACTGTGCAATACTTTAAGTATTCTGATCAAGATTCTAACGAGGCCTCTCATATACTCGATACTTTATATTAACAGGGCAGAAAAACAAATGAGAACAAAAACAATAAGAATTTACAATTTCTTTTCAAAATATCAGAAAAAAAATTTGCTTTTTAAAAATACTCGATTCATTCAAAAATTATTGAAGAAATCAAAAATTCTGAGTCAGTCTTTTCAAGTCTTGGCCGACCGACACACCTTGACTTTCATTACGACTACTGTGTTCTCTTATCGCAGTTTACAAGATACGAAAAAGCATTTTTTTGATCCTCAATTTCCAAGCAACAGCTTGCCGATTTCTCATTTACGGAAAGCCGATTACAGATCTTCTGGATTGGTTCTAGTGTAGGAATGTCAACCCGCACGAGTCGATACCTATCTACCTTGTTAATATTGATGCTGTTTTGCGCCTTGATAACCGTAAGGGACCAGATAAATGACGCTGGCTCAAACACAGATAAGAGACGACAAACCAACTCCATTTAACTCTCCTGAATTTTTTATACTTCAATAAAACCCCTTGAGGCTGAATCACCTGAGGGCTATTTTTGTCTTGTTGCGAGATCTCCACGCGCGCCCACTAAACTCTTTTGACACAACTCGTACATTTCATACGAAGCGCGAACTAAACTTTTTGAGTTTCTCAATCATCTTTGTGTATTCTTTTTTGTTTATTAGTTGCGCTAACATTATATAAACTCTTACAGTCGCTAATTGCCTGAAGTTTGGGAGATGTCATGTACTAATTAATTAATAAAGACAAATTTTCTTTGTGTCGTTAACAATGACTGACCAGTACTGATGTCGTTTACTCACATTCGCTGCCCGCTAGTGCGTAATTATAACACTGCAAAACCACTGAATTATTACGAATTGCCGAGAAAATCCTTCAGACCGAATAAACAGCAATTTTCAGAGAATAACGATAAAATAACGCAAAAAATCACAGATTGTATAACTCTGCGTTTTTCGCGAAGAAGAATCGAACGGGAAAGTAAAGTCATACATGAGTTTGGCGATGTGTAAATTTAAACTATCTTTAGGAGTTTGTATATCTGGTACTTAATCCTAATCAGCGATGCAGGGAGACATCATTACCCTTGCAGGGATCAGCTTGCGCATCTATAATTCATGGGGTTTACTATTCCCTGCGTTTATCATTCACCTCAACATATCTAAACTTCTGTTTTACTTCGCGCAATTTGGTGACCAAGAAAATATGACACATGAGGAAACTGTACATTTCTGCTGTTTTGTCGTTGTGAGTAATGTCAAAATTCCTCTGGAGTAAAGCGAGAGGATGACACTACTAGTGAGCTATTCATTCATTCAGTCATTGGAAAGCCTCGTGACCGCACAAACCACTTTAGAGATCGTACATAGGATATTAGCTTGTCGTTGTCGTTCAACCCTCCTCGGCTTATGGTGCATTATACGCAACACCACACCAAACTAATACATCTGGGTACACCACTCTTGCTTTGCTTCTTAGAACAAAATGCCCCACATACCACTAAAAACGATGATCCACAGATCAAAGTATCCGTAGAGTGCTACAGAGGCTTTCGTGAATCTCGCTGTTTTTGTTGATTTTCATCGACTCAATTCAGTCTCTGTGTGGAGTTATCTATAATACAGGCCTATAGGGAATGGTTTGTGGTTACTAGCTGTAGTACAGATGGCTGGAGACTGGTGCAGCTAATGTCCTGAAAGAGTTCCTAGTGTTAGCTTACAATTGATGAAAATCTATTCAGGCGAGCAAATTTTAACACACAACTTTCTTTGAAGATTTCTCTATACCGTGCAGTACCTAGAAATGCCTTTACATGTTTTGGTATCAGTAGGTTTATTTGTTTCATTCACTCGTTCATTGAGATAGAGAATCGCCAGCCCGCCGCACGAGGGTATTTGCATTTGCATCACAGAGCGCATCAGTTAACCACCAACACAGTCGCCAGCTTTGTGAGAGCGAAACAGTATTATCACAATTAACCTTGCGAAGTCTTGCTGTTTAAAGATCATGGTTGGCTCCTTTGTCCGGCCTGATTGATGCGTTCAAAAGAGACAACACGGCTTTTGTTTGGAATGATTTGCGACCCTTGACACGAACAGAGTGATATTAAACTCTACGGGAGAAAAAACTCAATAAAAAACTTTGCTTTATTAAAATCAATAAACTTTTTATCGCAAAATTAACTTTCTTTCCCAAGGTATACATTGGGGGTTTTCCACAAAACTGTTTGGCGTAAAGGTAATGAGTTCACAACCTGCCATAGTAAGATATATCATTGATGACTAACCACATAGATACACGTACTGACAGATTAACCAATACAGACAAGACATGACTCACAGGTCACGTGCTAACCCGGCCTCATGTTTACACCCTGATATCGTCAAGGCTAAAACAGATTGCATTAGAACACGATTCTATGCGGTCAACACAGAACGCGTGGAAAACTCATCATGTAGTTCCGTATTTGCGGTACCAATGTTAAGAATGACTGAAGCGTAATATAAACCGCTTCGTTCAAATATTTGACGCCCAAAAAATGAGAGTAAAGTGCATATATTTTCCCGATTCAGAATCAAAATTCGCTTGTTCTTCACTGCAATACGCTGAACTGACAAAGCACGCTGACATAGAACTGACATGTAACTTACAAGTGATGTCTTAATCAACTGCAAGCTAATGCTATTTATAAGGCAGTTCAGTGATCCCACTTGTACCCAGCATCGGAAACCCAACCCAACCTAATTGATTGGTTAGCATGTGCTAACGGTTAGCGATGGT
>JAUPMF010073460.1:1454-13526 GCA_031471435.1 Stomphia didemon | reverse complement strand
AAATAGCCACCGCGCGGATTATCATGGGGACATTGGTTTATACGTAAGATCGACTCTCTTATATAATGGTCTCTTGACTGTACATGTTAGTTATCATAACATGACGTCGAGGCTTAGTATAATCATAGTCACACGAGCCTCGACCTGGAACGCTGATTTGTGTTCGGAAAGCCATCGGAAAACTGCATCAATTTGATCGGTGTTTTCAATGAGCTTTGGATTTCCTGCCCACGAAACCATCACAGTCGTCACTGCTTCTAGAGCTTTCGGAACACAGCTCGTGTTTTTTAAGTTACTCGCACTTAACCATTCTTAGAAGTGGTCGTAATGGGCACTAAAATGTCGCAGGGACGTCATCTAACATTTGTTATGTTCAAAACGCGGAACAGAATGACTAATGGTGTCTGGGATTATTTTTTCAGTATCAGAATACTGAGTTTCTTTATATATTTCATTCTTACTTAGAATTTTTTATGTTCAAATGTGTTAATGGAAACTTTGTGATTTGCCAAAATAAATTGCAAGAAACTGCTTCTAAATGAGTAAACAAAAACCCAACACGTACGGTGTATTTGCGTTGACTAGATGAATCCATAGCCATCTAGCTCTTCGTTTCGTGTGGGTAATATCCCATGTACTGAGAAAGTGTTTCCGAACTGGATTTGAAAGGATTAATAGTTTTAAAGCATGGAAGGTATATAGACGGAGCTTTTATATCCGAAATAATATATCAACTCGCACAAAAATACCTTCTGGTGTCAAAACACTGCTTGAATAAAAACAAAACGATAATATTATGAAATCCGAATAACGAATTCCTCACATTTCCCATTCTTTGTATCAGACTGAATTCAAATTATTGTAGTTTACTTTTGCTCATCTCAGATTATAAATGATTAAGCTTTTCAGTTTAAAATTACAAGATAAACTTCATGCCGCTTCATGGAAATACCAGGCACAGTTGGATAGAAGATTTGATATTGAAACTCGACAAAAATTTAAAAAATACAAAAAGGGATGAAAAAAATGAGAATATTGAAATTAGGATTCTGTTTCGTGTGAGTTTTTCGGTTGTTGACTGAATGGCTGATTTTAAATAAATAAGTAAAGGGCTCAGACTTTTTGCCAAATTATATTCGTTGAGATGCTGTCTCATAATGTGGTGTGTAGCAACACGATAGAATCAGGTGATCATATAAAGCCTTGTGCTAGACGATGCTAGACGAATAACAACTACACGAAAAAAGAACCATCGTTGCATTATTTGCGGTTACAAAATATTTTTTTAGTTTCTACATTTTTAAAAGATACGGATTTCCAAACACGTATTGACCTATTTTGCATGATTTTTTCATATGTATACTCAGAATACCAATACAGGTGTGAACAAATAATGGCCACCGATGTAATATATTTTCTACTGTTTTCTCATTATACAGTGTGAAAAGTTGTCAAATAAACCCATAGAATGACATGAAGAGTATTTCAGGTTGAAATAATTCTAATTACATTACACCACACGAGAACGACTGCGAGACAAGCCGTCATTCTACAAAAGCATATTCACTTCTTACATGCAAATCTCATATTCGTTGTGGCTAGCGACATTGCTTGGAATAAGTACACTTCCCTCGTCCAAAACAAATAGTACCATTATATATATGTGAAAAATATAAATGAAATCATAGACTGTGAAGGAGCGAGAAAATGAAAAAGTGATACCGAAAGTAGAGTTTTTCAGCGACTTTTCATTATGACATGAATTAAAGAATACATGTACATACGCGCTCGTAGAGTTTGGCTGTAGAAAGGACTTAACAGCCCTTAGGATTTCCAGCATCTTGACTCTAGGAGATTGGCCGGTTAGCGATCTGTTTATCGGCAGAGACTGCCGTTGTTCTATGATTGACAGCAAGAAGCACTGATCGATACACAGCTAGGAATGCCCACGACAAACCCCAACTAGATTGGGCGAACAACGTAAACACGCCGGTAGAGAAAGAATGCTGCTCGACAATACCACGAGTACATGTACAAAGGAACTGTATGGTACACAGTGCTGAGAAACTGCTGTGTAGGAAATTTTGATTGGGTAGAATTTGTTGTCAGAACAAGAGGGCACATCAATGTTCGCACATGCGCAGTTCACTTCTCATATCAACGAACTACCCACTCATCTACGTATATCTTGAACAAATCTGTTTATTATAAAGGCCAAAAAAAGTGCCTATGGGCACTAATTTATCCAATCGAATGCAAATTTATCCCTAGATAAAACACTCATGATTACATCTCATATTATTCACCCCGATATGTTTTCGTGTTCAGATCCCAGCAGGTGTCGAAAACCATAAAGCGCGGGAAATTGGTTCGCGTCGCGTCTGTCAGTTCGCCGCGTCTGTGCATCACAAGCGCTCGAAATGCAAATCTACCGACCGGACGAGACTTCAAAGACACTGGCATTGAAATATACTGAGCATCCCGGTTTTCTTCTTGGAATGAGAGGAAGGGAATAAGCGTTTTTGAAGTGTGAAGACAACGCCTGTAAATATGTTATTATTGGGCAACAGGTGTGACGAAGCAACAGGTGTCCATGCCAGCAAAGCATCATGGGAGTACGGGGTTATCACCAATTTAGAACTCTTAATTACAAGGGCTTCAATGCCAAGGGTTTCTTTTCTTCTGGTGAAAGTGATTTGTTTGGGATAGTCGTGTTTTCTCACCCATCGATATAAACCTAGAAGCCCCGCTAGTCATTCATCATAGTTCGTGTTTTTGTCATCCTGTTGTAGCCGGTCGTTAGCCTGGCTTTACTTCAGATGCTCAAACTGATAATCTTAATACAAATCTTTTTTCCTTGTGCAAATTCAGAGCCGAAATAAAAAAACAATTTATTCCATTCAGGTTCAATGAATTTTTGTCGATCGAATGAGAGTGAATTCGACAATTAAATATTAACCCATAATTACGGATTTTCATGACAAAGATTCTTGACAAAGCTGTCAGGGTCTTATGTCACCATTAGTTGCGCTGTCGAACTAAAGTGAAGTCTACGGTGCAGTGTGTCAAATGGATGAATAACGCCCGCCTTTCAAAACATTACCATAGCTTTCCATTCTCGTGTTTTGTCTAGTTCGTTGTAGTGTGCTTTTATCTTGTTTTGTTTATACAAAAATAGTAGAAACGATATAAAATTTCTTGAGAGTGAAATAGTTAATAGTTGGAATCATGGATCGTAAAATGATTCATGGTGGAATTGTCTCCAACATGACACTTTCGTTTCGCCATCGTACTCCGTTGGATCTATACATTGGTGATTTGTTGATGTCAGATGGTTAGACAACTATACACCTAACTGAGAACTAGGAATAAATGAATGAATAAAAGTAAAAAGAAGATCGGTCCAGTCTTTCTCTGCCAGACATTTTTTGCTCACGAGAAGAGCCTGGAATCGAAAGAGTTTTTAGGGCGATGGAGATCCAGCTAACCAATGTGCGCAGTGCTGCAGACGTCGGTAGTACGACTAGAAATTGGTTTCAGTTCTCACAAAAAACTCAATAAGAGGCATGAAATAAGATCATAGACCGGCGTTGCCATGAGTGATAGTTGCAAATGCCTTGCAAGTGTTTCTTAAATAAGAGCTGACTATGTCGATCTGTGCTGTTTTTCATCGGCCATTGTGAGCAGGCCGGCCACTTAGAGATAAGCACTGAGACAAAGCACTGAACATCGTAAAAACGTGGCAATCTTTGCATAAACAAAACCAAAAGAAAAAGTCGTCCACGACACACAGAACTTGTGTACTACTGACAAGATAATCTATCTATCAAAGTTTTTTTTAAAGTTTATCAGCTATAATTTCTCTTAGCAACGCTGGAGATAGTACTGAAGTGCGCTCTTCAATGGAAGTGAAAAGTTGTGTACCATGCATTGTCTTCAGTTCTGCGCAAATTACTCATTTGTAGCTGTGAAACAGTAAAGGGCTTTATGCGACCAAGTTTGGGAGCCATTGTTTGTTAATCCTCTTTTAGTTTCATTTCTCAGTGGTCATTTCACGATTCGTTGAGTTTGTTTATGTAGAAAGACTGTACCGTGCGGCAAACACGTGATGTTATTAGTGAATAACAATAACACATTAAATAAACTATGCCAGACTTATATTTACTTAACGCAAATCAACATAACTATTTAACAAAACACTTTCTTCTCTCGGTCTATTTTGCGGTTGTTGTCTGCCTTTGATTACTGAATGTGAAAGGTTAAACTGAAGGCTACCGAGCAAGTCATCGACTGGAAAACAAACCGTCAAACTAGTGGCATGATAACAAATAATACATTAACACATATCAACTTCCAAGTAGATCAACTTTGCATGTACTTTAGGTATATTTATATAGTACAGAATTTCAATCTAAAGTACGGGGCATTTCAAGTACAGGATACAAAAGTATTTTCCTCTCAACACTTGTTAAGACTCGCCCACGACTTGGAATGTCAAAACATTGACTTTTGACGATACCAAACCAATGTTATGAACCAACAGTCCAAAACATTTCTGCAATCCATGTTTCCATACTGATTATCGTTAGTAGCTTATAACTAATACAAAGTTTATATTTCAGTGTCCGAATTCGTAAACAACTTGTGCCGATATGATGAGAACTGTCAGCTTCGACTGCATTTTTTCTTTGCGTTGTTAAAAATCTATTAAAAGAAGATTTAAGTGTCCTCCAATTTTTAATGACTATCCGTCAATGGAGGAATTTTGGTAATTTGAGTTTGCTTGATTGATTATTACTGTTGAGTCTATAAAAATGTACTTTTTAGTAAAATTTCCTAGAAAATATAAACAGAAAGATGCGCAAATGCCAAATCATCCCTGAATCATGTGACAGATGAAAATAGATATTAAAAATTTATATATTTCGATATAAATTGTCATTTTTTAATGAGTTAATCCCTCAACAACAGAATTGAATTGTTTGTGAATAATGTTGTAATGAATGGATGAATGGCTATATGAAAGTCATGTAGCGTGAACATTGGAATCCAGAAGCCGTGTTCAGTACATGTCTTCTTCTCATCGTCCACGAGAGCTCTCTCTGCTTTCGTCACTTGTATGTCTCGCTCACAGTTAATAAGTGATTAAAGGACTTCTGATGTAATTAGTCTGAGCACGAACTCATTCCGTTGACAAATTAAGAAATACTTGAAATATCACGACATTAAAAGTTTAGCAGAACTTCGAATAATCAGTAAAATGTAATAGCATTTTAGTTCCGTCATAGGAACTAGCATGGTTTTAATGCAAAGGGATTATCGGCGAGCAGATAAATCAGAGTGGATGCAACATATTCATTAGCAAAACTGTGTGTAAACATGTAATATAAATGTGAAAACATTAAAAAAATTACAAACTCTACCAGTTTCTTTCTTACCTTTTCAGCAATATATGACATGCACTGTAAACTGACTGAACAGGAGCAAAACTGTAGCTTCAGCGAAGGACTGATGCAGAAGTGTCAAGCGACCTTTAAAGTTTGGCTTTCTTTCTTGGTGATGGAAAGCTTGACGTCACAAGCAGACTTTGTACTGCATAAAAGCAAATTCGCTTTAGAAATAAAATGAAAATACAAGCTCACAGTCAGAGGTATATCTACGTGTCCTAAGCGATGTTGGTCAAACTTCAAGGCATTATTCAATGCTAATATATGTGCTTCACGCCCGAACAGTTCATGCCTATAAACGACTTCACAAAATCATCGGAAACGATTTCTGTTTTCCAAAAATGACGTAATAAAGTATGTGATATTTACCAACCTTGAGAATTCTTCTGGTTTGGGATCTTACAAATCGCTACGGGAAAATCTTAGCCTGGATACTTGTGCACTCTCTGAATCACATGTATTGCTCGGCTTTTGTCCAACAGAAATCATTCCTGACAACAGGTCACGAAGGCCAGCTCAGAAGGGGTTACATCGGTTACACCTATTATAAGAGTTTGTCACGTCACGTATTACCCTCTGTTGTCACGTAAGATTTTGTCGTGTTAGCTTCTGGAAGATTCGGAACATTTTTTGTTTTGTTAATACGTCATTCTTTTATCTTATAGAACTTTGAGAAATTATGAAAACAAGAAAAAATATCGATATTCTTGGCTTTATTTTTCCATTTATAAACGAGAAATAACGTAGCGTTGTATTTTTGGTAATCCTTTACAATAACCTACAACTTGTTTTGCATGCTATGGAAACATATTTGAGTGCTTTAAATTACAGTTTTTAGTTATACTTTGGCATGTTTATATCTTGAATCTGTTGTCTTATATGTATCAAAAAAATGAAAAACTTATTGATTGTAATTGAAATTTTACATGTTTAAATTTATACCTTGTTTTATGGTCAAGCTATTTATCGCAAATAGATTATTAGCTACAGATACTACTGTAGCAGTTAATTTAGTAGTTAGTAAATTAGTTAAAACTACAAGCTTACACAATAGATGAAACTAGGTTGATCAACAAAGCAGCTATTCTTATAAATTATATGGGTAGAAAGAAACCTATAGTCATGGGACACAGAGACATAGCCTGGTGAGGGTTCTAAATCTGTTAAGATTAGAATCCCTCTCCAATTTAGCTAGTGAGGTTACAAGCAGGTGGTGGCTGTGGTATAGATTGTCCTCCTATTCAAACTCTGGCTACGCCCCCAGGACAGATCATGCCCCTGAGACAGATCATGCCCCCGGGACAGATCATGCCCTAGAACAGATTGTGCCCCCACGACAGACTGTGCCCCCAGGACAGATAAGTGACCCATACTTTAGGTATATTAAATATTCAAGTTAACCACTGGCATATGTGCGAACACGGGATCTACCATTCTGTCCAGTCTCAGTGGTAAAAGTGGAATCCCTCTACCAGCAGGCTTCTCTACGTCTATGATTACTCCTTGAAGTCTTAACCTAGCTAGACTCAATTCAGTTATGTCTCTACAATCTTTAACGTCCAAGCTCTCCAAGACATTGCAGTATTCACCAATCGATATGACAGCATCATTGGAGATTCTCCAGCAGCCCTTAAGCCCAAGGTGTGCGAGGTAAGGACAAGATCGCGAGATTGATCGCAAACAGTTATCGGTTATACTGTAGCAACCATTCAAGGAAATATATTTCAACTTGTTGCAAAACGACGCGAGAGACGTAATGCAGTAATCAGTAACCTCCCAGCAACCTGTCAAGTCTACGTGCTCAAGATCCTGGCAACACAGGGACAGATTGATGATCCCATCGGTGGAAACCCAGCGACACTCACAAAGGGAAATCTCCTTCAACATCGTACAGTGCTCTGCAATCGCGAACAACGTTAAGTTTGTCAAATTTGACAGTCCACTCAAAGCCAGAGCAAAAATCCTCGGGTTTTGTTTCAGGATTTTGACTAGCACATCCTCGTTGACTGAATTTCTACAATCTTTCAGTATTAACCGCTGTAGACTTGTGTTGTCTTTGGTGAGGAAGTGGAGCCCTTGTGGAGTGAGGCGGTCGTTTGAACCAGAGCAATCGAGAACTCTGCATGTTTTAAAGTAACTATCGCATATATACTTAAAATGCTTACACACACGGCGGCAAATAAATATCTGAGGCAAACTCAGCTTGTTAAAGACTTGGGAGAACACAATGTCTTCCCATGGAAGGTCGAAGAACCCTACCGGCGTTTGGTGCTCAACGTTGTCCGCCATATTGATTCTGTTTATTCGTTCCCAGTCCGTTGCATCTACGTAACGCACAATCACGTTAACGCGCAATCACGTTGGCACTTTGGCGCATAATCCCGTTCGTACATATTCGAATCCTTAAATGCAATGCATGTGTGCTTCTAATAATTATAATTGATTCTTTTGGGTTTCTGGTTTCACAGTTCTATCACTTTATTGTCTTTTCAGGTCTATTCAATCACTTTTCCTATCCCTTCTATCCCTTCCATTCTTTATTTCCCTCTCATCCCTTTCTCTTACACACTGCTGAACTATATAGGTTACTCAGTCACTACTGAAATGCATTTGATGACTTTGTTTAAAACAATCTTACAGTTAAATATACTTGCTAAGAGTGTCTCTATAGAGACTAGCAAGGTCTTAGATCAAGTTATAGTTACAGTAGAAGTGTTTTCGCACCGCACAGTATTAGTACCGACTGCATGTGTATCAGCCAATCACAGTGCGATAATCTAGCATTTAGCAGACTCATAACACACAACAGATGTGTCCATCTGCATGAAGCGTCATGTTATTCAGCTGTTATCTGTCGTCCTTGTTCATTTCAATCATAATTAGTGTATAATATTATAGTATATAATATGCTCCTATACATAGTTTGGTACTATTTACAGCCGCGTACATGTAAAACAATTCTCTTATAATCTAGTGACTAGACATCATTGTCATCTGACTGACGACTGTCTTTTCTTGCTTGTTGACAAATTCTCCTGGGAATAGACAAACAAATAAGACAGGTCCATTAGAAAATGCACAAGCCCTGACTATATAGACTCCAAGCCTGTGTCACATGTACGTCAGGTTACCCAGTAACTGTTTTCGTTAACCGTACTGTTTTCATACCAATTTCCATTGAAGCATTTTGATCCATTCGTCTGCTTCCTGAGAAGAGTTTGCAAAACAGTAAAATGTCCTAGAAGGCATCACAACTCTGGAAACATAGATGGAATGTCAGACACCATAGGGGATTCATTTTCTTTTTGTGAAGCCAAGACTAAACTAGATTTTCTAGCCAGGCAAGTAACATTTACCAATGGACTTAGTTTCAACATAGGATGCTACAGTTTGTGGGAAACACTTTATACCTAAAACAGTTTGCTTTGCCTACAGAGTCTTCTTTGGCCACTTCATGACACTCCTCTAAATCTAATGTTTTGATTGGGTCCTTGTCCTGTAGAGTGTGGTAAATAAAATCATAAACAAAAAATATCATATAATTATTATATATCAAATGTTACTCACCCCTTTTGATTTGTAATACTTGAGTTCGTTCTTGAACAGCACAAACCATCTAGTTTTCCAATTCTGAGAGAAGAATTCATTGTATCAACTACAGCAATGCATGTAACTGACTCACAAAGACAGTCCGCACAGCTCAAGTACTGTCAGCTATCTTAACCTTTCAGAGTTGCACAGACAACTGCAGGGTACTTCTGTGATGTGCACTGGGAAGTTTATGCATGCATTTAGGTTTACAATATTTATACATAAATGATTTAGTGACATTACTTTATCATAATAATAATATTAGTAGAAATAGCTCAAGAAAATCTCTACATAGCAAATACATGCAAGCTGCTAAGTTGGCCTATAGGCATTCCTTGTGTAGTACAGAAATGAGTAGTGCGCAGTACCCTCTAACCAAATCACTTAACATGCATTAACTTGTGAGATTTGTGTGGTTATTTGATAAATACATTAAAATGAAATGCTTAGAACTCACTTTCTATATGTGACAGTATGGATGTGCCCCATATGACGTACGTGTTGAGTGTGTTTAAATAAGGTACATGTGAAAGGAAAACAGAAACTCAGTGCAAATATTATGATCATTATACAACACAACAGGATCACCAGCATTTAGCCACAAAAATAGTTGATCTTATGTACATACCATGGGCAACATTGCACAGTATTTTTATTTTAAAGGTTTCAATGTTATCCAGACACAAAACATTATATTTTTATCTTTATAATTTTATTGTACACAAATATATTTAAAACAAATTAGATTGACTTACATTACTAAACATAAAGCAGAAAAGATTCAAAAGCTTACAGAAACTTAACAACATTATACAAATTATACAAACTATTGAACAAAGATTTTACAAAGATTTTACAAATATAAGGTGTGTAGTACAAATATGTCTTTACCTTAATAGTCCCACCAAGTTTTGTAAGATAACCTTCTTTTGAACCAAACTATAATAAAATATATTATATGAAGAAATTACAGAATGTACAATCTCTAATACACCAAATATATACTAACAAAACACTTGTAATACAGTGTGGCAGTGTGAAGTCATTGAACCTGATTTTGTTCATTATTTAAACACTTGCTAAAAAGTGCAAGGTGAACAATTCTGTTGTCTGGGCCATTTTCACATGTGACAATTGGCTCATATTGGTCTATATTGGTCCATATTGGTCCATATTGGTCCATATTGGTCCATATAGGTCCATATAGGTCCATATAGGTCCATATAGGTCCATATAGGTCCATATAGTATTGTTTATTGGATACTTACAGACTGTACGTGTCCCTCGGCAGAGTTCTCAGAACTAGCTCTGTTTTTGCCCCACTCTGCATGGACCCTTACTTTTTCGTAGGTTGCTGGTTCATCTACGTTATGAGGGTATGGGTACTTGAGAAGTGTCAGCACACCTACAATGTACACAGTAAATTTAGATTATTTTTTTTCAATTCAAAAAATAATTTTGCAAGTGGTACATGAGTATACACATTACTGTAAACACGTTATTCTAAAATGCTGCCACTAGCAAGGAACAATGAGGTACATGTATTGGGTCAGACTTCACCGTTCGTAAGATCTTTCCCAATTGGATTAAAATAACAATAATAAATAATGAATCCAAAGACAACAATACCTATTGTTTCAGAGACAAAAACCTATTGTTATTTTAATCCAATTGGAAAAGGTCTTACAAACAGTGAAGTCCATCCCCATGTATATGGTAAAATGAGATATAGCTTTCCAATTGGCTATATTTCTTATTACACAGGTAGCCCAAGCTCACCTGACTCTCCACCAATAAGAGGCTTGTTTTCAAAGTGTTGGACAAACTCATTAAGACTTGTGAACTTGCCCATGCCGAATGTGTACTGCTGGTTACCATCTCTTCCTATCTGGAAATGCTTGACAGAATCTGCACATCTAGAGATCAAATGCATACATGTATGTGAGACAATAAAACAAAGTTATAAACAAACATGGCTGTATTAAAAATGTTACACTTCATGTTACATTGACTGTACGTTACCTGCACATACATTTGTATCTCTAAGACTCATTTCTAATTCTTCAATCAAAGGATTTTACCATACTCAATCAACAACTGTTTTGGATAAGATTAGAGCTGCTTGGTTGAACTATTTGTTTGCAATTCATAACGAATTTACCAGATTAACCGCTATTTTAGATCACACAATTAGGCCATCACAGAAAAGAGAGGGTATATCACCAATATACATATACCTGCATGAGAGTGAATATTCTCCTTTAGATGTTGCACTGTCTCTCAATAAATAGCTGCCATCCACTCCATTGGACATCAGAAGAGCTTCTGCATGGTGTCTGGTGATGGTACCATGATACCAGCTGAAATGAGAACACAATATGATTAATATCAACAATACTGCAGGGTTTATTCATTTACTGGAAAAACAAACAATTCATGGAAATATTGAAAATATTCATGAAAAAAACAGCTTGGGCTGCCTGTGGTTTCCCCCCATTTCCGACCTCAACATTGTACAGTCTTTATAAAACGAAAGCTGAATATATCAACAATGGATAATTCCAGTAGAAAACAGGAAACACACGTCAAGAAATAATATAGTCATTCAAACCATAAATATTTCAAACTATTATTTGTCCAGTAGTGGTGACTATAATAGTGATAATTGTAAACTGTGGTCTGATCAGTTTGTTTTGTTGTATAAACAAATAATATTATGGTTCCTATTACCACCTAAACAGAGATTCGGCACATAAATAAATTTAGTATTCAAATTTTCTAGAAAATATCAGAATTTTATTTCAGAAATATTTTTCAATGCTTAACTCTGTCAGCATTTGTGTACACTGGTCGACTTTTTAAGTCTATGTGAATGGCGTTTTGGCGATATAAACAAGCCTATAACACAATTGATTACCAGCCAGCTGAGAAAAAGTACAAGTGTACTTGTAGTTGAAGTAAAAAGAGAAACATTGGGCCAGTATGTTTTTCTACTGGTAGCTGAACGTATATAATTAAAAATTATAATCTATAC
>JAUPMF010073428.1:0-13538 GCA_031471435.1 Stomphia didemon | reverse complement strand
ATTTCTTTAATAGAAACTAAACTTAAATATTCTTAGTATTATCAATAAGCTTCGTATTTTAAAGTGGAAAAATAGGGGATGAAAATTTCGCTTCATAGGCACTTTAATATGCTGTTCAGTTGCACTGACCCCTTCAATTAATATACATGCATGCATGTATATGTACATTATTGGATAAAATGAATGGCACGTACTCCCTCTTATAAACCTGATGAACTCCAATATATGTGCTATATATATATTATAATTCTATATATAATAATACAATTGAAAACAATATAATATTAATTAATTGCTAATAATAATACCTTATATCTCTGGTTTTCTTCAGTAGCAAATTCCTGATAAAGTAATACAGTAAGTTCACATTAATTATATTCAATTCTACAAAAAATTATAGAAAGTTCAAATTGAGGTAATGACAAACATACAGAGCAATAGGTTTTCAGATAAGGTGATTAGATTTACTTTAAAACTTTTCAGTTTTCAATTTCTTTCATCTAACTCAATCACAAACTTGAATGTCATCATTTCATCATACAGATATCAGAAATTTTGAAAACTGAACAACATTGTATAATACTTACATACATCCAACCTAATTTGGTATCACAGTTTTTACAGGAGACATCTCTGACCATGTGTCGTCCCGTTAGCTACAGAATAATTCAGTGAAATATAACTTAATAATATAGGTGAAAACATTTCTCGATGCTGATTGGCTGAGAGCTGTGCAGTTAAAGTGCAACACCAGTGCAAAAAATATGTGATATTATACCAGTGCAATAGAGTACTAAAGTGATGACGTCATAAAACACTTTTTTCACTGTATTATAATTCCGATCTTATTGGTTGGATAACAGACCGAGATATGGCCGTTTGTATAAGTAATCATACGGTTTCAAGTTCAATTTGGGATTTATTTGCACAAGTGTGTTTTCAAAAAGCTGAAATTGCAAGAGTCGTCTCCGGCGATTTTTTTTCTTGATTTTACTCTTTACTTATGACACAGCGTAACTTTACTCTGGTTTGTTTACGTAAAACGCGAATGGCTCTAACTTTCGTCCAATCAACTGTTGTCTATATATATGTTGTCTTCAGATTCAGTAGAACTGAAGTTGATTGAATGAAAGTAATTAGAACCATTCACGCTTCACATAAACAAACCAGAGTAAAGTTACGCGGTGTCATTTTAACCCCCAAAAACCATCATAGACTACTTTCGTATTATAGCACATAGAACTGAACCAAGCAACGTAATACACTACAATTACATAGATGTAATTGTAGCGTACTATTACGTTATTAGAATTGTAGATCTACAATTCTTATATATATATTCTTATCATATTTTCTATTCATCTACCATTTCTAAAAGTGCATAAATTTTGAACACTACATGGAACACTTTTATTTGTAAATAGAAACTTGTATCAAAACAGAGAAGGGCGATATCCCTAAGGGGGGGCGATATTCCTAGGGATTTGGCCCCCCTAGGAGGACGATATTCCTAGGAATCTCGCCCCCTGGGGGGACTTAAGTAGGGGGGTCGAAATCCCTGGGACACCGGATAGCATCTTTAGAGTCAGGCCTTCCACAGCAAGCCCAACTAAAAAGCATTTTTCTTGGAATATAACAGCAAAATAAAATTGACTAAAACCCAGTGTAAATTTTTCATCTGGCACTTTTCGAAATTATTATTTGTACAATTAATGTACATAGACATAGAAAGTAAAAAAAGACTCACCATAACTCTGTCCTGTACTTCACTTAGGGATAAGTTCACTCTAACAGGAACAATATATTCAACAATTTGAATTTATAATAATTCAATATAATTTATATGAAAAAATTGGTATTAGATGGACATTTTGCCACATGATTATTTGGGTATCGAACTTACACTTTGTGGAACAAAAAGGCCCGTCCTGTTGACCCTGTAAATCTCTGCAAAAAATAACATCATCCTACAGCATAAACACTAAAACACATGCACCTCCAACTTTGAAACACCAATATTAATCAGGTAACAAACTGTTCTATTTTTATAGTAATAAGTGATATTGTTGTAATTGAAGAAGAGCGATAAAAGTCTACATGAAACATTTAAAAGGTCAACATGCTCCATGAACTTATTTTGGAATTCTGAAAATAGAAGAGCTCCACACACCTCGCGTGGAACAGGCTTGTTTGGAAACTTAAGACTTTGCAAATCGGACGAGGTCAGACTCGTAGAAAACAATGTTTTCGAATACCACAAAGGGAAAGCTTTACTGTTTAACCACACACGAGTATATCGAGGTATTGGTGTATATAAATATGTTTAGTGTTGGGGTACTTTGATTCTGCATACATGTCTGTTCATATAATATATATATGTGTCCGATCGAACGAATATTTCCTTGTATCTCAGCTATCCTTGTAAGCTTATAAAGATTTCTTGGAATCACAAACCATTTAGATTTAAACGGTGTTAATAATATACATACATGTAATAATAATATGCTTCTTTACTTTGCTTACAAAAAACATTTCTTACTTCTCAAATCACAAGAGAAAACGTTTGTCTTTGTAATTTTTTCAGTCTTTATTAATAACACGACGTAGATATATGATTCTTTAATTCACGAATATCTCGATTGGTTCTCGTGAATTTTAATGGCAACGAGAAGACACAGTGAATGTTTTCGGGAAACATTTCTACCACACGACACTCTACTACCAAATCTTGTTAAATATTACCGAAGTGCAACGATTGAACCTAGAGAGAAAACATATACAAAGAAAGAAAACCTAGACAAAGCTTCTGATAAAGAAAGAAGGAACAGTGCTGATACTGAAACTAATACATCAATCAGAGAAAGAAGCAAACCAAGCACAACAAAACATCAACAAGACACAGTCGTCCGCTTACCATGGAAATGAGTTCAGAGCGATTCGTCAAGACTGTGTCACAGTTAGCGCAGGAATAAAGTCTTGTACCTCCAGGGTGATCAAGAAAGATCCGTCCCATCCTTTATGAAGAAATTTCAAACCTACGACGCTCAAAAACGTGTCTTTTCTAAGTACCAAACAAATTTCGACAATATTATTCTCCCGACTGAAATTTCTGGTTGTGTTCTTCTTTGTTTTGATCTGTTCAGTCACGTGATTGAGAACCTAAAGTGAAAATACTCGATGTTGATTGGATCAATCCATCTTATCCCTGACGTCACCTAATGTGAGCATTGACGTCACGCGTGTATTTCGCACAGGCTACCCAAGCAAGAAATTCAATAAAGTTGAACCGTACCTTGATCTGATGTTGTTCCTTAGGGTACACTCTTTCTATGTAGGATTTCGCCGTTTTCAGCCATTTTTTATTATTTTTTCTAGCCCTTATAAAGCGCAGGCTCTGGGGACGAGAATGACATTTACTGTAAAATACACAAGTCCATTCTTGGGTAGCCTGTGGCCTTTCGCGGCGGATAAACTTTGTGGGGGTAAAGTGGGTTTTACCCTTTTTGAGAGATATTTAAGGGGGGATTAACATATTTTTTGACATGGTTGCTAAGGAAAATCAAAAGTTTGATAAAACTAAAAATACTAAGTACATTATGAAATTCTTTTGAGAAGAAAGTTAGGGCCATACGAATCCAAAATAATGACGTCATCACGTGACATCACGATATATAAGTTGTTGTTTACTGTTTGCTTTTGAAAACTGTTTACTTCTCTTTCCAGGGTGTCAGCTTGAAAAAGTACTGAGTTTATCGTAGTATACTGACTGCCTTGAGATAGGGGAAGTTCATATATATCTTCAATTTTTTTTCAATCAAATGTTGGATTGCTCGAATCAGGAATGACTCGCCTCCTGTTTTTTTTTAGTTTGGTCCGTATATCCCGGCTCCGTTTGACACATACTATCTACGGTATACCTTTCTTCTCTTTCCAGAATAACAACTTTTAGACTTTTTATAAATTTCTGGTTTTCTGTTTAGAGTTATAATGGTTTTCCTTTTAATAGTTTCTTCTTTGCGTAACTCACTCCACACGAAATTACTGGCGTTGAAATGGGTTTTGACATTTGTTTTCCAACTAATGTTAGCGGCTTTTTTTGCTCTTTGGTTTGAAATATACAGGTTTCTTTTCCCTATTTCGCTTTACAATTTCATTTTTAAAAACAGTTTTTGAGGGGATAAAAATGTTGAGACAAAAAACAACTTGCAGTGATTTGAAAACGTAAACATTGGCGAGCGCGTCGCCGGGCATGCGAAAACCGGAAGTTGAGATTTATCGGTAGCAACGAGCTGCCATAGCAACGAAATATGTTAATCCCCCTTAAAGTACAAACAGAAAAAGTGACACTGAGAGCCATCTGATTTCTTAGGAATGGTTATTTCTTACAGGGAAAAGAAAGGACTGTTTTTTCGTTAAAAAGAGATGGGAGGGGAGAGGAGAGAGTTATTCCAGCCCAACCACAACAACTATCAAACGTGTTTTCATTTATAAAATGTTTCAACCAATTAATTTATTTAAAACCGTTCTTCAAATCTCTCTGAGATTAAATGGTTGCAATTGTCATTCAAATAATAAATATTAAAATTTACGTGATCCAAAAACGTCTTTAGCATTCTTAGGAACGCTGTTAGAATAACTCATTGACTCAATTTGATTGTATTCTAAAATTAAGAGACTTCGAAAGAACTGCTCGTCAAAGAATAAAATAGAAAATGTTTAAATAACTTAGTAATTTTCTGTATCATTACAGTAAATATCAAGATTTAGAATTATGAAGAATTGATCTACGTGTTTCTGCACAGAGAGAAGTATAACGACACAGGAAAAACGCACAAAAAAGCTTTTTCCCATCGGTCGTTACATACCATACTATTTCTCTCTTGTCAAAATTCATCATGAAATGTAATGCGTGTTATAAAACTACTCTAGGTGTACTTATTGCGTGTGTTGGTGTTGTGTGTTTCAGTGCTTCTATATCAGAAACTGACGACTGTTGATAACTATAAAATATATCAAGTCTCTTTATCAGAAATATTCATCCGTGCCCATATGCACATGTATAACTCAGTCTACTCTCGCCATCTCGTGGTTTTCCAGCGCTGTAAAGAGCTTTCTACATTCTGGTATCGTTGTGCTCTTCACTTTCTTCAAAACTGATGAGATTCTGTGGAGTCTGTGAAGAATATCAAAAACGTTAGGTCCTGGAGAGAGTTAGGCGTGGTCAGGGGGCATGGCTACAGGGTATGGTCATGATCATACTCGCTTGTTTTGTTTTGCATGACTCTTAACTTATATATAAAGAAGATAGTCCCTATAGAAAGTTAAACGTGCTCTTGGTGCGTTGTTTATCCTGATCGCGGTCAACCTTTACCTTGTTTTTGCCCTTGGTTATCTGGGATAGGTATGTATACCACATCAGAGCTGAAGACTGTGAGCCGGTTCTGAACTTATATGAAGTGCCTGCCAGTACAACGTGGTCAAGGTGTTAACATCAATAAGAACAACTGAACAACTTTGCTTACGAGGTACCATGTTATTTATCAGATACATCAATTCGCGATCTGGTTCTAACTGACATTCGTGTACTAACAATTTCAACTTCGTATAACAAATACTACATTAAGTTCTTGACACAGTGAGACTAGTGAGATTGACCCCTGTCAATCAGGTATAAAGATACTAACCATTGATAATATCTGACAGCTGAAAGCAGTCTGTGTGATGCGAATCTGATTGTATGTGCACTATCCAGTCTTCTACATTCACCACTTTTTGAGCTTTGCTTTTGAACTAATCAACCGATAGACAATACAATTGAATGACAGAAACCATATCAACGACAAATACATTAAACAGTAACAACGCTAACCACTGGTTCAAATGAGATATATCTAGTGAATAGACAATTATCAAGGACGTGTGTACTGTGTGATGGTCAAAACAATCCTTTCTTTGCTACAACATTACTATACTCACAGCATTTCTTTGTGGTTTTGCTACATGTCTATGTTTTGGTAGATAATAATATAGACATGCTCCACAAAGACCAACCCAGAATTTTTGCCAGGATGACACCTGGAAATGTTAAAAAAACACTCAAAGATATACAGAATATGCTGTGTAGCAGCTTGATTTTGCTTTTATTTTTAAATCAGGAGTGTCTCATTAATTAAATAAAAATGTAATACTCACTGCTAATTTCTTGCTGTTTCTCATACACTTTTTTCTTCGTAAGAACCCTAATTATTAAAACCAAATAAACACTAAAGTTTATCAAGTCAATTGAAAAATTATCTTGAAAATTACAAAATCTGTGTACATATTTTGATTTTTATATTCATGAGTGGAAATATTATGGTTCTGTAATGTACTTTTATAAACATCATGTGATTGCAAGATTAAACATTCTTCACTCATACAAAAACAACTCTAGTAATTCGTACCTTCCACAATGAATTCCGATTGGGAAGGAAAAAGCTTGCAGTCTTCACTGTCATATACTCCACTAGATAGCAAGAACAAATGCAAGTCAGAAAATATTGATGTGATCCAATGAAGTCTGCCATATTTAGACCATACATAACATACCTTGCTCTCTCAAAAGAGTCTGACGAATTTCTTCCATTGACTGAAAAAGAGAACATAGAACTGTTATTGTCTTTAGGCTTCTTATAATCAGTAATTATCTCCTTTGGAATTACAGTACACGTGAATAACAAAAAAATAATAATACCTAGTATTTCAGGTCCTTGGTTGTCCAAATTAACAATACTGTCATCTAAAAGATTGCGTGAACTTGTACTACTGGATATACTGTAAGAAGGAAACATTTAAGTAACTTTTTATAATTTTTTTTATAATTGTTTGTTGAATAAAAACTCACCTGAGAGATTCAAAGGAGGAAGTCAGCACAGTCTGAATAACACTGGGAAATGAAAAACAGAAACATTGAGTGAGATTGGAAAAAATATATTATAATATGGTCTCATTCCATACTGGAATTACTATCACCATATCAATACTCCATTAAACTGACAATGGCATACAGTAGGTTGCAACAGCATAGGTTGCAAAACATGTCTTCAAAAAGTTGTCTCATGCTATTTTTTTAATCATTCTAATATCCATTATTAGTATTATTATCTGCCATTATTATGAGAATTAATAACTGAAACTCACTTAGTTCCAAGACTCCTTGCCTTTCTATGTCCAGGAACAAACATGGTAGCACTCTTCACAGTTATTGGGCATGCAGGGGCACTAGTGGGAATGGCTGGCAAAAATGATCAGATAGTTTATCCATGTGGATTTGAGAGATATGTGGCAGACTGTGTTTAAACCACGCTATTAAGGTATTTATATTATTTTGTAGCACATTTTCCTGTTTCATATATCAACTAACCATCTAAGCTTTCTCTTGATCTTGCCTTTCTGCTATGTTTCTCAGCATGAGTAGGTTCAATTTGAAGAGATAATCTTAAGGCAAGACAGTATAATTATAATGTAATTGGATATCTATTATGATTGACTAAACATCTGCTAATAGTATTGTAGCATTTTTAATCAAATAGACAATCATATTTAATTAGGCATTCTAAAAAAAAATTCTATTACAGCGATAATCTTTGTAGAGCGACCTGCCAACATCTGGGTTTTTTTTATCCGCCAATCATCTTTGGGGGCAGGACAAAGCTGAGCGTGCATTCATTGGCTGATTTGAAGAAGCCCTGCCTCTAATGATGATTAGCGGATCAGAAAAACCCAAAATCCAAAAGGTTGTGATACAAAGCTTATCGCTGTAATATTATAGACTGTGTTATCTTTAGTTACCTGTAATTGTTATCTTCTAATAATTTTTGTAGCTCCTCTATGTAGTTCATAGAATTTAAGTATTCTTGAATATGCGATTTTGGCTCAATATCATCTGTTAACATAATCAATATTTTCCATGTCTTTGTTATGCAAGGGATTGTTTATAAAGATCAACCTAGCAGATCAATTGTTACGATCCTTCATTGACTACATATAAAATATAATTATTACTGACTACCTCCCCCAGGAATAAACTTCCTTTTTTCACCATCGCCACCTTAACCCATTTTTCCCATTTCAAGATTAAATATTTATTATTATTAGTAGAGGTAATCATACGGGTTCAAGTGCAATTTGGAATTAATTTGCACGAGTGTGTTTTTCAAGAAAGTCAAATTGCGTGAGCCCTTCCTGTCGAGGGCAGCAATCATGACTTTCAAGCTATCTGGCTCGTAATTGTTTCCGTTCTGGTTTTTAACTTCGGCGTAAAATTGCTCGAGTAATTTGTTTAGGTGAGCCGGCTCAATTTCCTCGATTTCCGCAACAATTTCCTTTTGTTGACACCAGGTTTTCCACACGCTCATCCAAAAAGATGTACTCTTACTGGTGTTGAGATTCTTTGAGCCATTCTTCAATACTTCTATAGTAATGTCGGTAGCAAAAGAAAATCTTTCTTTGTTTACAATGGCTGCCATTTTCCCCTCGAGATTTTTCAAATTTTCCGCACAAATTTTCAGTCATCTTAAAATTTTCGTCATTTTAAGCCACATTTGATTGGCCTACAAAATTTTCTATTGTCTATCAGCCAATCAGAAACCAGATTTTTGTTTAGTAATTGCACTCTGTGTTACACTTTTTGCACTCTGTGTTACACTTTTTGCACTGGTGTTACGTTTTAACAGCACTGCTCTTAGCCAATCAGAATCGAGAAATTTTTTCATGTATGTTATTATTACCATAATGCGATTGCTGGAACTCTGCTATTATTCTGATTACATCATTCATCTAGGACAAAAAAAAACTGTTTAGAGCAACATACTTTTACATGTGTATCACTAAAATGTTGACCAGGTCATTTACGTATTAGTAATAACTGAATATATGTTACCCAGTACAAGTAAAAAAATATGTTCCCACCTTTCTAGTTCTGTCATTATCCATTCCTCCTGTACTTGGATGTATTGTGTCAATGTACATTAAATCAGTTAGGTACATTCCTAAGTTTAAACAGATAAAAAGTACATTTAAGAAAAATATAATTATTGTACAATAACATAGTCAAGTTGGTGAAAACTGGGTTCCTGTGGTCAGGTGCCACACTGGTAACCCATCCACTAATAATAATATTATTATTGTGGTTTTGTGCTTACCTAAATGTGGAATACAGGGAAGTTTTGCTGTACTTAAATATTCTCTTAATTTTTTTCTGTCAAAAAAAGGATTTAGATTATCAGTTTAAATGAAGCAAAATCAACATATTCAATTCCCTCTTTGTACCATAAATTACCCAAATTTATATGACTGAAAAAATAAATAAATGAATTAAAGAAAGATGAATGATAAACAGACCAAAAGAATAATAGTTAATTTACTCAATAGAAAATACCTGTTTTCATTCTGTGATAGAAGATCTACAAACTTTTCAAATAAAGAATTATCCTTTTTAGGAAGATTCTAATAGAAAAAAAGAAAAATGGGAAGATAGATTACTGACACAAGTAAAGAAAAAGAGGATTAAAAATTCCACACAATCAATGCATCCACTCAAATGCAAGAATGGCTGTATGTACTGTTTAACAAATATAAAATGTTTTCCGTGTTTACATAGCCTAATATATACACGAAGGAAGTTTGGGAGATGTCTCAAGCTCTGTGTAAAATCTCTCCTGCAGCACAGGTTTACACAACAGCTCTTGACTTCTCCCAAACTTCCCTTGTGTATATATTAGTCTCTCTAAATAAGAAAACGTTTTATAATAGGCAAAATTGATTTGTTTACATAGCCTTATATATCAACAGGCTACACAACCAATCAACACACATGTTATAATAGTTCAAACATTTTATAAATGTGTACATATCTGGCATTTAGATACATGTATGTTTTAATCATAGAGGTCAGTGCAAGAATAACATTAGTGACTTGGATCAAACACAAATTTCTCCCTAATCAAGTGTAAAGAAATTAGGGCATACGTGTACACTGTATGCTTGGGAGACTTTTAATGTTGATCATGTACATGTACATTGTTCTTGCACAGACCCCTTCAAATTATTATAGGCTCAGTGTATTATGACGCACCTCCCAGGTCTTATCCAGTCTATACACAGGGACACTCTCCAGCCCAGATATGACAGCTTTCAGGGCATGGATATTATTCATCTCAAAAAATTTCTACGAAAATAGAATAATGATTATCAATAATATTTCTTCAATGCAAATTCATTGACAAATTGCGAATGTTTTTATCAAATCTATGCATCTGAAAGTGCATGTATATGGCAGTTTATTATAATTAATAAAATAATTGTGGAACTAAACAAAGGAGTAGATATTGTTGTTGCTCACCTTTGCTATTCTAATGAAAAGAGACATAACAGCTACTCTGGTCTTCAGTTTTTTAGCATTGAGGATTTCTCTTACAACCCAAAAACTAATCTGCAATAAAGGGATGTTTGACAAGAACCTCAAATTTACTGCATTGTTTTTATTTAAATTCTATTACTAACAAAATGCACTTGTTTTTTTCCCACTGTACAGGTGGAGGTGCATGCTTACATGGTTAAATCTTTGTATAAAAGCCACTACATTAGGTGCTAGAACAAGCTTGGTTTTCCTGGTCCAACCACATCCAGATAACTCCTATTAAAACATTGAAATTGTCAATCTACAAATAGCAAGAGATCAAATAAAAGTGATTGATTGATAAAATATTAATCACTAATTAATTGTCAGTCTGTAAGATTTCATAATAACTTAATTTATTGGTTAGAAATAAATACCCAATTTGATTGATTTGCAAGTTGGGCTGTTTTGTACCTCGGGTTTGATGGCTTTAAACACATTAATATCTCTGTAAGTCACCTCTTTCTATAAGAAAACCAAACCTAACCAATTAATTGACTGGTAAATGACATGACAATAAATGATAATAATTATACATAATATCATGATTATTAAATCCACCATTTATTATTAATAAAAATAGTTATAAAATATTTCGACTCACAGCAAATTCGTCTGGTGTGACCTTTGTGATGTCGAACACAACTGCATCAAAGTTTTTCGCACTACAACAATCCAACTCATCTTCTGAAATCTGTCACACAATAAATACCCTTATTTAATAACCATGTGTGTAATCCATAATGTAAGTTTTGGAGCAATAATTTTACAGTATAGACCAAGCATTAACAAGGTTTATCTGATAATGAATTTCTATTTGAGAAAAAACTATCAACTCTCACTGCTTCATTTTTAGGTCCATATGGGAAATTATGGACTACAAATTGAACAATAATAGTGTGCATAAATACTTTGCCATCTAAAAATACATACTGTACGTAGATGGAAATGAAATACATTATATATTTTTTAATGAAGGAGCTTTGGAACTACAGTATGTAGTGATCACAGTTTATAATTTTATATGATAAGTCTGGAGATCAAATTATATATATTTATATTACAATATTATTTATTTTATTATATAATTTAATATTTATCCTTATTTTGTGGTTTACCTCGGACTCACTACTGGAACTGCTAAAATCATCTTCAATGTTGTAAATTTGCGAATCGGGTTCGACAACTAGAGGCTGGTGTTGTACGGGTGAAGGTTGCTTGATATTGGTCTCTGTCATCTCGAGTGTCTTGGAAATAAAATGAATAGTGTAGTGTTAAATAAATTATTATATGTATAATATATGTATAATATAGAAAGTAGGTGTTGATTAGTGTCAGGCAATGTTATTTGCTGGTGGGACTTATACACAAGATTAAATGAAAGAAGAGTATAATCACGTGAAAATGAAATGCATATCTCTGCCATCTTTGAACGTTTGTCGGCTTTTATGGCGTTGTGAGATAATTCTAAACACAATATATTATATTGCTTTTGAAATTTATGAGGAAATTTAATCAGCCATATCAGACAGAAAATACAATAAGATTTCTTATTCGTTTTAATAAGTTGAGAAAACACCATTTATGTGTCAAAACAAAAATATCTGAAGTTTCCCGATCAATTTTAGTAGGAAGATGATCAAAAAGATTAGATTTACATCAATTTCTCACTTATACAGCTATTAATAATTGGATATTACTGCAGATATGTTGTTTCTGTTCATTGGCTTCAGAGATACACAAAATAGTTTAATATTTTCAACAAAATGCACTACCTGTTTTCCAGGAAATGTTCTCGTTTACTGCATATTTTTACACTGAAAATGGTTCCGGTTGCAATTCCAAATATCTTACAAGACTTGAAAATGGTCTAGTTATAGTTCTAAAGGTTTTGAGTAAATAAGTTTTACCGATCAGATTATTCAATTCTGCTTCTCGCCGCAAAAAGAACATACAGCAACAGAACAGTAAATTAAATAAATAAAAACATTGATGTGCTTACTGCAAGCCAGCCTGTGATATATATTTTTCCTATAAAAGCTTGGTATAGTTACTATAGTTATGCAGGTGTTTTGAGTGATTCATGACAAATGATTGCTGAAGTGAGGATGATACACAAAGGCCTTTGACTAACCTCAAGTCCGACGAAATTCAAAGGTCTAGAAATATTCTGTGGTGCTTTTAAAATGGCTTATGAAGCGACGAAGTCCTTGTATACGATGTAGGATGGTTGCAGAGCAGCAATGAGTTTACAAGTGTCGCCATGAAAGAAATTAAAACATATTTTCGTCGACCATTCCTTGTGTTCCTTGTGTTCTAGACTCAATGCTCGCTAGCTTGTGATCACCGTTGCCGTTACTGAAAAATTGATCCAGTCTATTAAAAAAAGAACCTGCGGCGAGGATATCATTCACATCAGTAAGCCAGACAAGTAAAACAATAACTATATAGAAGAATATTGAATGTTTTTATGAGTTTTCACTCTTCGTTGAGTGGACATTGAGTACAGTACCTTGAGACTTTGAGGCTCACACCGGATCGTCAAGTGATTTTCTTTATTGCACGTACACGAGGACTGAATTTGAATTTCTCTTGAAAAAGCTTTTTTTGTACCCGGAAAGGTCGGCAGACGTTCTAATAAAACAAACACGGCATGTTTACACGTGATGGACGGGTTTCGACGGACGTGCTGAAGGTCAGTTTTGCAATCTTGATTATACGACGAAAGATGTTCTTTCGTAGCAACACACCAACGCACTGAGAGTCCTTTCTGCTATGATCACTGAACAGAATATATGTAAAACTTTTTCAATTAGCCGTTGAGTTCTGAGTTCAGAAATGTCAAGGACATAAAAAAATTATGTAAGAAAAAAACTTTGTCAATGAAAACAAACTTTTACGGAGCAATACGAGCAATGATAATTACATTCTCGTACCCAGAGCCTCCTCGGTTTCGTCCCTCACCTTCAGAGGCGGGCTCTGGTAACAGCCGTTTCTGGCCCGATGCTGATTGGTCAGAATATCCACGCATGCGTGGAATTTCCCGGAAGTTCGCTAGAAATATTCAATCGTGATTGGGCGATTCATAATGATGCTCAGA
>JAUPMF010073417.1:0-13543 GCA_031471435.1 Stomphia didemon | reverse complement strand
ATAATTTCTAATATATTTTTGATATATATCAAATATGACATGGGGGTCCATAATTTATGAAAAAAGCTGTATAATAACATATATGAATATTGAAATTGAAGCAATTCACAGAACTTTCTACATAAATAAATTATTTTATGATTGATATTTACATTCATTTAGAATATATATATATATAAATTTGATGTTTTTTCCCTTTTCTGTAAGTTTATTAAAAGTTATTGATTGTATGATATTTGCAAATGATGTACGTAACAAACAGTATAGGATTTTGGAATTTGGAATGTATGTTTAAAGTCCTGCAGTTGTCTATCAAACGGTGACAGCTTCTCCACAACATATGCTCCAAAAAAATCCTGCTTTGATACATTAATTTGGCTTGGCTCCTTCATCACTTTTAGACAATCCCTATACAATTTTTTTTTTTTGCTCTTTCGCTTTCACTTCTTTTTGGCTTTTTGATTGTGAAAGATCCAGGGTTGTCACCGGTTTGCTCTTTGTCATCTACCACCATATGACTTCATCAGCCATCTTTATGGTGTCTCTGCTATGTCTTGCCTGAATAGATGGGATCAGAAACTGAAGCTCTTTCCAAAATTTCCAAGTTGGATAAAACAACTGCTCCTTGACCTGACTTCCAGTTATTGGCCTTTTTCAAATTCTGTACAAGAATTGCTCTCAAGGACGTGATCTGTGATTGGATATCTTTCCATGGCATAGTTAAAGCCTTCTAATACAGGTTTTATACATGCAGTAACGTTACATAACAACATCAACAAAATATCCACAGCTACTGAATATAATCCACCAGAAACAAGAAAACAGGTAAGTATTTTAAAACAAATTTTAAATATGTATATCTCTCTTTAAAAACAAAAAATAATTAATAAAATATAAATTCAAATTAAATAAAACAACATTGGTATAACACCAAATGAAAAATCAATTGATAAATAAAACAACAACGATATAACAATAAGTGAATGTAAATGTAATATTCATGAAAATTATCTTTCAAAGATTTTAGTTTCAAGCTCAAATACATATATCATTTCTCCACGCTCTCAGCTTTCCAAGATAAATAATTATTTTAAAAAATCGGATCAAGTATTCATAGATATGCTATACATCTACAGCACCTCTGCTTTCATTATGTGAAGCCATAGAAAATGCAAAATCCAGTCTGACAGTAGGAAGTTCCACAGTCAAGTTACAATCAACAGTAGAGACAATCAAACGACACATAAGAACACTGTCTAACAGACTGGATTGTCTGTCACAAGAAAGGTCATAAATACTATCTATGGCACAATAAAGTTGGACAATGAAGGGAATGTAGAGCTTGATGCTGATGTTTGGGGAAGGATGGAAGATGCACTAAATAAAATCGATCACTTTGAAGGTGTGTTTTTCAAAAAAGGGTAGCAAAATCTACCCTTTCTTGTATTGATTACCGCATTCACATTAGTTTACTGTATTCTAGTTATTTATTTATTTCTCCTTTTTAGAAGAAAAATATTTCGAAAACCTTTCAATTAACACTTCATCAACATTGCCAATCAATGCAATAAACTAAAATAATCTAAAATAATCTAAACTTATGTTGTAGTGCTAGAAAAAAATAATCTTTAACCTTTTTCTTAAAGTTAGCAAGAATTGTTGATTTTTTTATTTCAACTGGTAAACTATTAAATACGACTGAGCCTGAAAATCTGAAATGCTCCTGGGCACTTGAGAAATTGCTGAATTCTATCCTTAAAGATGAATCTAGTAAAGAAAGACAAAGAACTTTGGTTATTCGTCACATTCTTGCATATTTTAGGTAAATTAATTCAAAAATAATTTTATTTCCTACCATTTAATAAATTGAAGGGTGTCTCATCATTTGCTCATTGAAAAAAAGGCAAAGAAGTAAAAAAACTGCATAATTTAACATATTATTACATGCATGTACATTGTACAATCAATTCAGTACAATTACTATACTATTTTACAAGATCACAGAAGACTTCTCCCCTGCACAAAGGTATGGGCCTGTTTTTACATCAGCACAGAACATCAAGGTCTGCCATTAACACAGGACCAGTACTAGGTTATAGTGTTGCCCCAAGAACTGTTGACCGCTTTAACCAACAACTCAGAGAAAAAACAAATGCTATTCTTGAACAGAAAATTAAAGATGTTAAACAGATAATGTTTACTGATAACTGTTACTACATGGGCAGTACTTACATAATAAACATTTCATTAAACCACATAACGTATAAGACCTCTAGATTAACAACAATATTGCTTACTTTAAAGAATCCCTGTTTCTTGATGTTGCTTCTAGATGATTTCCATGATATTCAGACAGTTACCACAAACTTATCTGAAGCTATCCGTTGTAACCCACATGGTTTCCGCCCTGATAGATATTCAACCCACTTTAGAAGCTATCAAAATTCCATCATCTAGGAACAACATATACTGCTGCCCCTACTGTTGTTTTTCGTGGCCAGAACAGAACTTGTGTTGAAGAGATTTCTAAAGAAAATCTGGTTATCTTATTCAAGAATGGCTTAGAAAGTGGAATGCAACATATATGTCGACATTACCAAGAAGGTTTTATCAACTTAGTGATCAGCATCTAAAAAGACCGTTAAAGGAATTTCGGTAATGAATGCAGTCATATATAGTCTTGTTTTAATATTTAATTTGGTTCATAATGTTTTAAACCTGTTTAATTCAAAATCAAATTTTGAACCACAGCATATACAGTCATGTACGTTATGTATATAATTAACATCTGACTTCTTACACCTATGGGTAATTCATATTATGTTATTATTTTCCATTACAGAGTATACAATGGATTAGCTAATAAAGAACTTTCCAAATTGGACTCTTGCTATTTAGTGGATGAATTTGAACAAAGCCTAAAAGTCCATTAAAGACTACAAAAAAGCTATTGACTCAAACTTGTTGCTAGAAAGTCTGCAGAAACACTTTTGAAAATTTTCAAGCAAAGGATCAAAATTAGAAAAACAAAAAAGGTTGTTAAGTTATATACTTTGAAATAAATGTGCCAAATATTTTTTTACAATACAGGTAAACAATGAAATCTATATACATCTATTTACATATCCATGTAAATTTTCCTATTATCATATTATGTTTGCAGCTTTAACAGAAAACTACTAAAGCAGGCAAACCAAAAGGAAAACCCAAATTTCATTTAGAGTCATTCAAATACTACAATAGACAATCAAGCAATTGCCACTGGCATACAAATTCATAAATGATAATCCAGCAATAACACCAGATCCAGAGAAAGTTTGTTATTTAAATCAAAGAGAATGCCTTTTCAACTCTCAAAACCAAAATAATAATGTCATCAGATTACCCTGTTTTCATATGATATGCATTTATATAGGGCTCTTTCTATGTACATATTCAAGGCGCTTTACAATGTGAAATATACTGAACGGACTGCTATTTAAGGCGCAATTCTGCAGCCACGCAGTTTACAATGAAGGCAGCACCTTCCCCTCAGTTATTTTAAGACCCTGAGGGTTGGTCCAGCCAACAGACTGGTGCTCAACCAACTAAACTAACAAGGCGGCGGTAACCAGAAGCTGCTTTCAAAGTGTTAACAATCAGTTTCCACATTGTTCGAAGACATTATTTTCTAGGTGGTCCTGGGTAGCAACATATTTTAATGTGTCTCTTCTTACTCCTACAAACAGTAGTACTACATGTAACTCCAGAAATTCTAAACAATCTACTGAAACTGAAGATAATGACAACAACAATGAAATTCCTTTGGTCAGTAATACAGACCCACATTACTACGACTCATCAGAATGAGGTGACCATATTAGCCATACTGGATACCACCTTTAAATTAATGTTCCCCAGCCTATGCACATTCCTTTACCTTCTCAAACCACATATACAGACTTAAATCAAGAAGGACCCAGGACAAGAACACAAGAACAAGAACATCACCTATTCCATTCACCCTCTCAAGTGACATTCCTACAGATGTTAGTATTGGAACTCCACATGGCAACTTTTGGTTTTTAGATAGACACTTGTCTCAGTCCACATTAAATGGCAGAAATGGATCAAATGCTTGTACTTGTATTGCTCTTTTCTGTGGCAAATCGTTGTTACAAATAGATCAACTCTGAAATATTGCATTAAAAATGGCAATAATCTTCATGACCAAGTAACTGGTGGACATCCTTCACACTTCTCTGTCTCTGAAGCAGCTCAGTGTCGATGTTTGACAATATGAGGTATCATTGTGGAAGATTCCTTTGATGTAGACTTTGCAAGAAAAATTATAAAGATGACTGGAACCATTGAGTTTTCGTTTACAAAGATTAATGGTTGAACCCACTATAGCGATTGTTGTGACCCTCGATGCCATGTCAATTTGTTTTGTTGGCAAAAATCAGGAAATTGTACTAATGGATAGACATCTACGTGAAAACCATGGTGCACTGTTTGGAAAAACTACACTAGCAGAATTAGAACATTTCTTAGAAGCTGAAAAACCATGGCTAAGCCCCAATGTTAATATGTGTACTATCACATTTGTAGAATATAATTGATAGGCTTCCATTTGTACATGTGATGTATATCAATCTTTTAAAAATAATTTAAGCTTTCACCCTTGTGATTAAGATAGTTCGACAATGCCACTATTTTAAATATGAGTGAATATATAATTCATCATTCTAGAGGATTACCCTAGTAAACAATTTGGAAAACCCATTTATGTTTTGGTGGCCATCATTCACAAATTATCTAATTATGTACATGTGCAACGTCCATTTAATTATTGTAGCGATTTCACTCACTTGTTGGCTTTTTTATGCTTGGATATTTCTCTTTGTGTGTCAATAAAGATTTATGGACCATATATACGTCTGCAAAGCAATGCAATATGGAGTCTCATTCTATCAGCATACCTCTATACAATAGAATACCGCAAATGTGAAGCACATGCCACTGCAGACGCATTATCAAGGCTACAAGATGGGACAACAAAACCCATATCATACACAAATCAGCTACCAATCACATCGCATGATATAAGGGAGGCTACAAGCAAAACAACAGTGATGGCGAAAGTATAGACTACACACTCAATGGCTGGCCCAACCATAATAGTGACGAGGGACTCGCACCCTACTACAGACACAGAAATGATCTCTCTACTGACGAGGGATGTCTTATCTTAAATTATGCTAAATATAACTACAGTATGTGCTTATAGTATCATAAGGTGGGTGACAAGATGCCAGATACTAGAGCACTTTATCTACCAAGCTTTCTGGATAATAATATAATGTACGCCACCACAAAAGATGAAATGGCGGAAAAGGGAAAGCATTGTATTCACTACAGCTCTTTCTGTACCATTCTTACAAGTGTATTCCCATATGTTTAAATTCCAAATATATATCATCATATTGATATTGAAATGTTGTTCTATTTGTGAAATCAGAAATTCATGTCCATTCACTTGACTTTTGAAAACAGTCAATTTATCAGCATGAAAGAGAACAAAATATATTTTGCCATCAGTAAAATCCATTATTTCAAGCCATGTATGTACAAGTATTAGTATATGTTTTTGTTCAAAATGATCCTTTGGTATGTCACCTGTGTACATGGCAATATTGTTGGTCAAAGTTCGTCCACAACATTATGAACTGTTAATGTTATGTATGCACATGTAGAGAGATACATGTAAGTAATACATTTGATATATTTATGTACACAAATAGTCCGACAAACAGATAACAAAGTTTTCTGTGAAGGCAGCAACTGACAAACTTATTGTCTAGCAGGTCAGAGCTAAAAGTATATTACAGCCATAGGAACAAAGCCAAAAACAACCCTGAAAAATATGTGTGCATTGTGCAAGATGGCATGGATCAGGCAAAGCTATTTATGCCAAGGCTTAGTATAGTTGCACGTGCATACTCAAAGGTCAGACAACTACGTACACATGTAACTGGCATTCTTAATCATGATAGACAACCGAAAAGGTATTTTGATTTATTTCAATACCGTCATGATGCCAATCTAACAATCAACATTTTGCTGTTGGAACTGAGGAACATGGACTACCTTCCAGATGTATTATACTTGCAGTTGGCCAACTGTTGGTGGGAAAATAAAAACCAGTTTGTTATAAATTTCTTGGCAATACTTGTCAAACTGAATATTTTCAAGAAGGTAATTATTTATTGCAATGCCACTACATCAACCAAGGCCAGCCAAGCCAATGTTATTATTAATACATTTTAGCATTATAAAAGACAAACATTAATTTCACAGTTTTTGCATTTGTTATATGCCTGCACTAGAAAAGCAAGAATTTCATATTCCAAAAAATGTCAGGATCATTTCATTGTTCGAATGCTCTGAAGTACATGTATGATTGCAACATTGTCTTGGGTGGACTTGGTTCCAATTGTCGTAAAATGTACATGTACAGTGGTTATTGTAAACTATTGCCAGTGTCTACACAATTCTATTAATTTTTAAGATCTCATGTACATGTATGTAGTTTATAATTTTTTAAATATATTCAATGTTATGATACTGTTTATTTTTCAGGTTAAGTTGAATTTCCTCATGGTGGGTCACACCGATGAAGATGTTGCTCAGATGTTTAATCGGTAAGTCGATTATTACTAATAGTATGTTTTATATAATGTATAAACATTGTTATGATGGTGTACATATTATTATGAATGGTATCACAAATGTTCTAATAATTAATAAAATATCATACATAGGGTTCAGAGGATTACAGAATGCTTGATAACAATAACACATTACATTTATTATTAAGATTAAATTATATAATTTATCTTGATAAGATGCTGAATATTAAAACTGTGTTATTAGTCTTTCAGAATACCTCACAAAGAGACTCGTTCCATCTCAGGTAAGGTTTAGTGAATACTTGTGTAAATGTATGTGCAAGTTGAAAATACAGTATTTGACTATGACAATAAAATAAGTATTCAATAATAGAAAGCTTAGGGACCAATCATTATTTATGCTAGGGATGGACTTTTTAGAAAGAAAAACCAAACTTCTTGACCCCCCTCCCCCTTCAAAAATAATATGAATGACCCCCTTGTACATAAATTATTAAAAACAAGTTATCTAAACAATGTGCAACATTTTTAGGAAGGCGGTATAAGGATTTGTAGTCCGTTTAGATATTCATGCAATAATATTTTAAATTTTCCATCAGCCTTCTATTACCAGTCATAGAATTGTGATATTAAGTACTGCACCAACAGCATTTTATCCAGAGTGTTGTCAAAATTGTTTGTTAGCATCCAGAGGTGTTCAACGCAGCATTTTGCCACAGAAAAGAGAAAATTACTGCCACATGCATAAACTAAGTATTTAAAGTATGCGGATCAGTAACTGGCTCAAACAAATTTCAAAAAGAGGAGTTAGTGATAACATATTGACTAGATTTTTTGGAAGAAACAGAAGGTATATTGTTTTCAAGGAGAAATTTAATATATTTACTATGAAGTTAAATCACAAAATCTCTCAATCAACTCTCAAACTGTATTTCATCAGTTATGACAGTAATCATTGCTATCATTGAAAAACATATACCAAAATTAGTAATCTTGCAAAATATTACAGCTATTTAAAAGAATAAGATTTTTTTAATACAACTATTTAATGTACCTAGAGATAATATTAGATTTTTACATTAAAAACCTAAAAATAATTATATTTTGTTCTTTGCGACTGATGGCAGAGAAGTGCCACTTCAAATCATGTTAAATCAAAGCAACGATGCAATTACAACATCATAAAATAAAAAAAGGAAATAGGTTTCAAGAAGCAAATACATGTTCTGGTATTCTATGGCTGCCTGTGGTCAATAAGACCTATAAAACCTTTAGAGGTGATGTAATTTTTGCAGTTGAAAATGCTAAAGGATTTGGCCATGCATACATTCTGTAGGTGCAGCATGTACTTGTAATCATAACATTATTTTGATTCCTGTGATACGAGACCAGTGCATGATTTGCTTTTGTCAAAGCCTAGCTAGGAATGATCAAGATCAATAAAGTTTTGTACCGCCACATTACGGCAACCATGTTGGTACTTGGAACACAAGAATTCAATGGACCTATTCAGCTTGGTCAATGTTGTGCCCATTGGTCGTTGATGCAAAGTTTCATTAACACATCTATCATTGTAGATTCTTAATTTTAAATCACATTTAGTTTTATATGAGTTAAGTTTTATATGGAATTTATAGCGAATGGACTGGAAGCAACTGGACTATGCAGCGAACGAACCGGCATTCTATGACAACCAACTCGCTACAGCAGATTCGCACAGCAATAGCATTCACTCAGATTTTGCAAATCTTTAGTTCAGAAAAAAATTAAATCTCATATATTACTTGTATTACTTTTGTTTACCGACAACATTTCAACTATTTGAGGTGAGACGAAGAGCGACTTATTATTCACTAGTCGGCGTGGTATTGTTTAGTCTCTTCGTAAGATGTAAATCCTTCCGTTTCTCTCTGTTGTCTATTATATTCACTAATCCACACACTTCGTCTACTATAGGCGTGTAGTCTATGTCCGTTTGCTCGTTCACACTTGTATTGTGATCACGTCTTTGTCGACATCTTCATCCTCGAGCTTTACTTCAAGTTCGTAGTCAGAATATTCCGAATATGCAGAGGTTTCTGAGCAAGAATCTGAAGAAGACATCTTTCATTGACTTACAGTGAAATCGTAAGCTCTCAGCAAATGATTAGGACGTTTTACAGAAAAAAATAACACTCGAATCGTATGCTAGCAGTACTGTGTCTTGCTTTGTAAACAAACTCGCCCCTGAGTGAACATCACACTCATCCCCAAGCCCTCACGATCGTAATCACGGCCGTGGGACCATCATTCCCGATTTTAAACTCCTGTAAAAAATCGGGGATTTGTCAGAATCGATTTTTTTCTTCACAGGCAAAAAAATGAAATCTCACAGGGGTTAGGTGCACTTTAACAAGAATGAATGTCTCTTTTGAAAATATTAGGGTAAACCAAAAGGAAAAACAACGACATCTGATAACATATGACAGCTAAATTTTCCGCGAAATTGGTTTCTTGTCGTCTGTTGCGATAACGAATTGATGAGCACTATAATTGCAAGTAGCTAGCAGTTAATAGGCAACCTAGTATGTATTTTATCGTAAGAACTACGGCTAATTTGAAAATGCTTGACACTTTGATCCCAAGTTTACTTAGAAATTGACACGACAAGTTCGACATGGCAAAATCAGATTGAAATTAACCAGTACCAGACTGTTGGGTACGATGACAGCTGTCACTTGAGTAGTGTACTCGTATTTCTGTAGTGATTGCAAAACACAGTTCCATGAAGATCAACACTTGTTATCTATGGATCTAAATGTTATGAAGTGCTCTTTTTGGTCTGAAAATACGGCATGTAGCACGGTTGGAATAGGCTCAAGGGTTTACCCCTTTGCTGTATTGTTCACTTAATATGGCACTCCATCTAGTAAGTCTAGAAATAGAGAGCGAGCGAGGACATGAAGGATCGAAGGTCACTGAGGTCGATCTGATCCTTAAAGTGACTCTAATGCCTAGACCCAAATTTTCAGAATAAACTCTACGTACATTGAATAGTCGACCAGTAAAACCTTTCTTTGTTTTGGACGTCGCGTTAGTGAGTTACAGAGGTTTGAAATTTAAAAATGCTAATTAGATGATGTCATCCGATGAATTCATTAATATACAACTTCTTGTTTTTACCTAAAAATCATATTTTTCACACATTATTCAACTAATCATAGACTACATTAAACATTCCACATATTGTTTATCCATCAGCTGTAAACAGCACGTTGCAAATTGACTTAGAAGTAGCGGCAAATTCATCGGATGACGTCATCTAATTAGCATTTTTAAATTTCAAACCTCAGCTAATAAATCATGAATTCTGAGTGTGGGCTCACACGCCTTATCTTATTGCATATCATTTTTTATTTATAGCGAAGGAATCAACAGCGACAAATTGGCGGGATATACTCGGTCCACCACTAAATGAAGAAGAAAAAAAAAGACTTGGTTATGATAGGGATGATGATTATGAAAATGAGAACGGTTGGACTTCAAATGAAAACAATAATGTTGACGATAACACTGATACAAACGATTAAAAGATAAAGGAACTTGAGAGCATGCACACAGAAAATGTTGCCCTCAAACGTGATAACACCAAAATGAAGAACACAATTTCTGATCAAACCATGGCACACCAGCTAGTAGTCGCCTGATGCCAGTTGGAGGGCCTGTGGGCAAACGTTTGTAGCGGAGACTGCAACTGCGATTCAATGGAGTGTCCCCTCAAGGCGTGCGGAACGGCAGAGGGAATACGATGCACTGCACACCCTACCCAGCTGTTGTCGTGTCACGCGTGCCACTCAAGAGTAGCGGAAGACAGCCTGCGATTCGCAACCGAGAAGACGTTAGAAAGTGTTTGTTTTGATTTTCTAAACTACTCTGAAGTCCCAAGAGATTTATTTATTTTTGCATAAAGGCTTTATTTCAACAGTTATTTCAAAATTTTAGATTTTAGTGTTGAAACATAAAAATGGTAATAGGGACCTTAAGATCCAGGATGGGAGCGAGGACGACGGGAGATTTTTGGCAGTTTGGGAATGGGATGAGAGTTCCTGTCGTACAAGAATATCAAAACGTTAAGAAATGGACGACGGGGAGTTTCGTTACGTTCTAGAATTCTTCATTAGAATCAAGAATTCAATGCATGTAAAAAAGGATTATTTTATTTTTTTGCCTAGAAGAATAAGGTCTTTAATCATGGCGTGCATTTGACGTAATTATATACGTCAATTTGACGATGCAAAATTTATGTGAGTAAATCATGAACTTGTAGTTTTTATTTCTTGAGTTGTTTGCTCTTGTTTTTTATCTCTGCATAAAAATGAGCTACAAGAAGGTGAGAGCTCTTCTTGTTGAAAGCTATTTTGACGATATCCTTGATGATGAAGAATTTGCTATGTTATACGATGAGTGTTTCTCGAAAAATCCTGAATTTCCGTATGACGATTACGGACCATTTGAGCTTGAAAAGATGAGTGACCCCGAGTGTTTGGCTGAGTTCCGTTTTCACAAGCGTGATATCCCTCTGTTAGCTGAAGTACTTGCTATACCAGATGCCTTTATTTGTAATCAAGACAGCGTTTGTGATGGGACTGAAGCACTCTGTTTGTTGTTGAGGCGTTTCTCGTATCCCTTCCGGTATCCTGACCTGATTCCTCGATTTGGTAAACCGGTTCCAGTACTCAGTATGGTATGCAATACTGTTATCGATTTCATTTATGATTTACACTGTCATAAAATAACTGGATGGAACAATGACATTCTCAACCCAGCAAGCCTCCAAATCTATGCAGATGCAGTCCATAACAAAGGAGCAGCCCTTGACAACTGCTTTGGTTTCATTGATGGGACTGTGAGACTCATAAGTCGACCTGGAGAATCACAGAGGATTATGTACAATGGCCATAAACGCATTCATTCTCTAAAATCCCAATCTGTTACTTTGCCGAATTGTCTCATAGCACAAATGTTTGGGCCTGTAGGTGAGTGCTTTGTTACTACCATGTATCTTACCACACACCAAACTTTGTAAAGCAAAACAATAGGAAATAAACTACACCATGGATCATGAAGGACACTCTATTTAAGATCCATGATTACATGTATAGTTTTTGTAATTTAATAAATACATATTTCTTACAATTTTATAGATTTCTTACCCCATATTATACAATGCATGTCTTATTAATTATAATTATAACATAGATTCTTACGAACGCGCGCTCTGATTGGTCAATTACCTATGGTTTATCAGAGTATAAACCACGCTCAACCGTGCAATATAGTTTTTTTCACCAAAGTTGAGCAGTGTTTTATACTGTGATAAAACATGACAGACATTTAAAAACATGAGAGAAATATTAAAAACATGAGCCGAAGGCAAGTACTTTTTATATTTCTCAAGTGTTTTCAAACAACTGAAGATGTATATATTGAAATACATTTCACTGGAGTATTGTTAAAAAAACATTTTTTCTCTACTATTTTCCCATTTTAGAAAGGAAAAAGCATGATGCTGGTATGCTAGCTGATTCACAACTTTTGCAGCAACTAGGAAGACATGCGTTCTCCCCCACTGGTATGCCAATGTTCCTATATGGTGATCCTGCATATCCACTTAGAGTCCACCTGCAGGCCCCATTCAGGAATGCTATCCTCACTCAACAAATGATGGATTTTAACAGTAGCATGAGTGCTGTCCGCATTTCTGTGGAATGGCTGTTTGGCGACATTATTAATTATTTTAAATTTCTGGATTTCAGAAAGAATCTCAAAATTGGGTTGAGTTCTGTCGGCAAAATGTATATAGTATGCTCATTGCTTAGGAATGCACTCACCTGCCTCTATGGCAACCAAACTTCTAAAATTTTTCAGCTAGAACCACCTTCTCTACAAGATTACTTTGCTTAATTTTATGACATACATATATACAGTGAAACCCCTATTAGCTGCAACCAATTAAGCTCCCATTCTCTATTTAGGGTCACTTTGTAGGTACATGTACTCAGAGTTTTAGCCTAATTATTATACTTTGGCACAACAAAGAGAAATCTGTTTTCTTTGAAGCATTTTATCAATGCATAATTATACTTACTATACAAAGAAAGATTTGCATAATATATTTAGACCCCGTTTACACTGTACCGGACGAATATTCATCCGGTACGAAATTAGTACGGTTAGGTCCTGTTTACACAGTGCCGGACGAATTTTAGTCCGGATAGCAATCGCGTTTACACTGAATGAACTGAACCGGACTCTTGACTACTTTTTGACTTCTGCTCATGCGCAGTACGTCTACACGTCAAAACAAACAAGATGGCGGCGATAATTGATACTACTCCATCAGGAAAAAAGAGAAAAACATCTATTGAAGACAGCCAAGAGAAGAATTTCATCTGGTCAGATGAAGAAATGGCCCTTCTACTTCATATCATGATTGATTACAAAGCTGAAAAGGCTTCAAAAGGTCAAGACTGGGACACCGTACGAAACAAGTACGATGCTATCCTAGAAAGGTTGCACGAAAGATATCCAAAGCCAAGATCTGATGGTTCTGTAAACGCCGAGGAATATCCTCGCTATAACGATACCAGTGCCTTCACCAAGGAAAGACTCGTTGCGAAGATTAAAAGGGTGAAGACCAGCTTCAGAAGAGCAATCGATAGTGGTAGGTAGATTATTAAATTTATAAATATTCATAAATATTATGTACAATGTCACAATTTATATAATATATTTTTCTACTGGTTTGATTGTAAAATATTAATAGTATAAAACATATACAATGTATATTTAAAAAATTATACAAAAGTGCATGTACATAAAAGTTTACATGA
>JAUPMF010073315.1:0-10583 GCA_031471435.1 Stomphia didemon | reverse complement strand
AGGCGTTGGGTGGTATGTGATTGGGTAATAACTGTGCTTATATAGGAGTGCACAGATTATGATTTGAGTGATACAATGTTGTTACGTTAAGGCGTTGGGTGGTATGTGATTGGGTAATAACTGTGCTTATATAGGAGTGCACAGATTATGATTTGAGTGATACAATGTTGTTACGTTAAGGCGTTGGGTGGTATGTGATTGGGTAATAACTGTGCTTATATAGGAGTGCACAGATTATGATTTGAGTGGTGCAATGTTGTTACGTTAAGGCGTTGGGTGGTATGGAGGAGTTCCGTAACTTGGACAGAGACATTGAAGGCTCAGCCAAGCGCTGGAAGAAGTTTGTCGAGAGCGAGTGCCCCGAAAAGGAGAAGTTCCCCCAGGAGTGGAAAAACAAGACAGCACTGCAGAAGCTCTGTATGATGAGAGCATTACGTCCCGACCGAATGACATACGCTGTTAGGTAGGACACAAAGAACAACCTTCTCCGCTTCTCCTTACAGGAGTTTGATTGTGTTGTTGTTTGTTCTCAGTAATTTCGTAGAGGAAAAGCTCGGCCATCAATACGTGGAAGACGCGCCGTTGGAGTTCGCCAGGTCATACGAAGAGAGTTCTCCCAGCACTCCTATCTTCTTCATCCTTTCTCCTGGTGTAGACCCCTTGAAGGACGTGGAAGCACTTGGCAAGAAACTAGGGAAAACCTTTGACAACAAGAACTTTCACAATGTATCTCTGGGACAGGTATTATATTGGTCCTAAACACAATATATCATTTTTATCATCATCATAATGATTGTGGGTTATCATCAGTATCATGTTTTGCTGTAGGGTCAAGAAATAGTAGCAGAACAGAGCCTGGAGTTAGCATCTAAAGAGGGCCACTGGGTCATCCTACAGGTCAGTTATGTCATCTAACATAATGCACTCATATCTAACAGTTATTACACGAAGTCGAGTCGTACATGAGCTGATAGCCAACGAGGCTCCTGTCGAGATTTCGCTAAAACATACATTTTTCGCGCGGCCATTTTGTATACTTTTCTCTACTAGTAGGATATTTTCTCTACTAGTAGGATATGAGCTGATAGCTTAGCTGGGAACCAATCAGCGCGCGTGATTGTTCATATCCAGGGGCTGTGTATATTATAACTGCCTTTATTCAAACGTGCTCTTCTATTTCTCTCTTAAGAATGTCCACTTGGTGAGGAACTGGCTTCCCAAACTAGAGAAACAACTGGAAGCGTACGGGGAAGGCAGTCACGATGAATACCGTGTATACATCTCTGCTGAGCCAGCAGGCACCCCAGACGCTCACTGCATACCGCAAGGTATTCTAGAGTCTTCCATCAAAATCACCAACGAACCTCCCACCGGGATGATGGCCAACTTGCACAAGTCCCTCAATAACTTCAATCAGGTGAATGTCCTCACGCAACATTTGTTATATTCAAAGCCATACACACACCAAATAGAATCACGAGACGATATTGTTACCTGTCAATCATCATGTATTATCAGCCAAAATTCTGTAAAACAATCTGGTTCTTGTAATATATACATATTTTTTATTAATATTTTTTTGATAATATCTATCAACACGGATTTTTCTTAACACTCAACCCGCTAGATTAGTGTATACTATTTGCAGGTTGAATGTGTATTGTAATTGTTAATAATTGATTGATTGATTGATTCATCACTGTAATCATCGCCGTCATGTTTGGATTGTTCTATTTTGTGTTGCAGGACACACTAGAGATGTGCGCGCGTGAGAACGAATTCAAGAGCATTCTGTTCGCTCTTTGTTATTTCCACGCAGTGGTGGCCGAGCGCCGTAAGTTTGGTCCTCAGGGCTGGAACCGCTCCTATCCATTCAACACCGGAGACTTGACTATCAGTGTCTATGTGTTGTATAACTACTTGGAGGCCAATCCCAAGGTAGGGCTTATCAAATACCGTATAGGCTGGGTTATCAGAGAGATTGTCTTCTGTGTATATCCACGCATGCAGTGCAGTGTCATTTAGTTCTATTGTACATGTGTTTGTAGGTGCCATGGACTGATCTACGCTATCTGTTTGGGGAGATCATGTACGGTGGCCATATTACCGATGACTGGGATCGACGTCTCTGTAAGACGTATCTAGAGGAGTACATGAAGCCTGAGATGGTGAGTACTCTTACCTAGAATGACATACATCATGTATAACACTATATTAGTTATTCTTCATGTGATTTGTTCCCATTTATTCATTTTCTCACTTTCCCATTGTTTCTCGCAGCTTGAAGGAGACCTGAATCTCGCTCCAGGTTTCCCACTGCCACCAAACTCTGACTTCAAGGGCTACCATACTTACATCGATGACACCCTGCCACCAGAGAGCCCCTACTTGTACGGCTTGCACCCCAATGCAGAGATTGGCTTCCTGACCACCACATCAGACAACCTGTTCCGCACATTACTGGAGATGCAGCCCAGAGATAGTGGCGGTGAAGGGGCTGGCGGGCAGACTAGGGAAGAGAAGGTAAGAAACAACGAAATATCTGTATTACTTCTTGGCAGATATTGAGCATTTGATTCCATGTTTCCCCAGGTCAAACAGGTTCTCGATGAGATTCTAGAGAAACTGCCTGAGGAGTTCAACGTGGTGGAGATGATGGCGCGAGTAGAGGACCGCAGCCCGTACACAGTGGTCGCGTTCCAAGAGTGCGAACGAATGAACATGTTGACTTCTGAGATGAAAACATCTCTCAAGATGCTCGATCTCGGTCTCAAGGTAAGTGTCTTAATACCCATAATACTTGAATTGCACTACTGCCTTACTGGAACGACACTGGTATACCGTGTTGAGTGAGGTTCCACACTCGTCATCTTCATGAACGTTATGATTGCAGGGCGAGTTGACCATCACGTCAGACATGGAGGAGCTGTCGAACGCCCTTTACCTGGACGACGTACCAGAGTCTTGGAACAAGCGCGCCTACCCATCGATGGCAGGTCTAGCCGCGTGGTTTGTTGACTTGCTGCTGCGTATCAAGGAGCTGGAGAGCTGGACGTCAGACTTCTGTCTGCCCAACGTGGTGTGGCTGTCTGGGTTCTTCAACCCTCAGTCGTTCCTCACAGCCATCGAGCAATCTATGGCTCGCAAGAACGAGTGGCCTCTAGACAAGATGACACTACAAGTAGATGTGACCAAGAAGAACAAAGAAGACTTCAACAGTCCACCGCGAGAAGGGGCCTACGTCCATGGCTTGTACATGGAGGGAGCTCGCTGGGACACGCAGACTGGCATGATAGCCGACTCAAAGCTGAAGGACCTGACTCCTGCCATGCCAGTCATGTTCATTCGAGCTATCCCAATAGACAAACAAGACTCTAAGAACGTGTACGAGTGTCCCGTCTATAAGACCAGACAGAGAGGCCCCACATATGTGTGGAACTTCTTCTTGAAGTCCAAGGAGAACCCTGCTAAGTGGACCCTGGCTGGAGTTGCTTTGCTTCTCGGTGCCTAACGTCTCTTCTTTTTTTAAGCGATTTTGAAGCCCAAGAAATATCTTCTCTATTTTTGTGGATTTGAGATTTTAGAGCTCGCAATCATTTTCAGCTCTTTGTAGATTGTACTTCATATGTACTTTTGGTCTAATTCATTTGTTTAGGAATATTTGAATTTCCAAGCCTTGTGATGTGGTATTCTATACGTAGATGATATTTGGTGTGGTTGTACAGATTGTATATTTCCAATGTTGTGTAAATCTCTACGCCGTTTGTGTATATTTTCGTATCTTTTTACGTGTTTTATTTCATATTTATTTATCGATGAAACAGTTTCAGCATTCAAAACATGCGAACGCTTAGTTTTCTATGTTTGTTGTAATGCTCCAAGAGTGTTCGTAACTAGCTTCCTGTCTAGTGTTGTAAATTAATGATTAGGTGGCAAACCTTGTAGGTATTTCTTGACAAGATGGCCATTTCAAAATAAAAACATTTTCCAATACTTGTCATTATCAGTATTTCTATATAGTATAGAGTCGTTTTCTTTCCGTAACAAAGCAATGTGATTTCAAAGATTGGGGTTTTCGCGTGCGTCATGATTGGCTCAGAATCAAGCAATTTAAGTGTCACTCATACGAAAACGACTCCATTGCAACACTTGGGGAGTAGTAAGTAGAGTCATGCAGTTGTAGTACGGTATTGGGGTGGACCCGTACACCGGGCGAGTATCGTCATACCGATGTCTGGATGACCTGTAGTTGTGTGACGCTGGTGTGACGCACGGTAACGGGGTGGACGCGCACAGTATTGGTCGGTCTTCTGAACAGATCACAAATAGCTTGACGCAAATCTGATCTCAAGGAAGAGTAAATGATGGGGTTCAGTAAGGAGGTCAAGTCCACTATAATCACCGCTCCGATCAACATGTTGGTAGGGACTGGACAGCAGTAGATGGAGAGCACGCGAGTTACCACGAACGGCAGCCAACACACGAGAAAGGTGAGCACGATCGTCATGGAGATCTTCGCTAATTTAGTCTCGCTCTGGGCTGGAAACGAGAAGAAAAAACATTAAATTAGTTGAAATTAATAAATACAAAAACACAAGGAAATTGTTTTTCTCCAATCTTTTGATTGATATTTTGATCAAATATTAATTTAAAAATATAACTAGCCTTCTACCAATATTTTGTTTTGAGCTTGTTTGACGTCAGCAGCACACAATGATTCCCCTAATTATTTACCCGCGAAAAAACGTTCGTGTATTTAGAAAACGCACAAATCTCTGTTCTTTCAGCGACGCCACGATCTGATGACACCAAACTCATTGACTGAACTGCATAGGAGAAGCAAGAGCCAAACATAACGGTAACAAACATAACGGAAGCTCTAGCCTATTAATGAATAAGTACTCAGACATAAAATATTTGAGATACGCGTGCGCTGATTGTTTGTGCAGCGTGTTGATATAAGTCTATGTAAACAAAATTAAACAATTTTGTCTATGTTTTAAAACAAATATAAAACGTATATTTTCCGTGTTCACATAGCCTAATATATACACAAGGGAAGTTTGAGAGAAGTCGAGAGCTGTTGTGTAAAACCGAGCCGCATTGAGTAGCATATGCGTGATCTGATCCAGATATTACAATAGGTGGCGCCAAGAGACCATTAGATAAGAGAATAGATGTGTGTCCCCATGATAATCTTTCCCAAGGCTATTTATCGCGCGCGCAGTCACGCTTCGATCTGACGATTACAGCAGCCAATCAGAACAGTCAAAAATAGGCTAAAAATAGCCACCGCGCGGATTATCATGGGGACATTGGTTTATGCGTAGGATTGACTCTCTTATATAATGGTCTCTTGGTGGCGCTCATGTTCAGAGTGCTGAGGACAATGTCTTCTATAGTGGTGCCAAGTACCTGTAGGGTGTGTTTGTGATTTCTGACGGACACTGAAGATAATCTATCTATCTTCAATGACGTTTATTAATCTCAGCCAATTTGTGAGTGAAATCCAGTGTAATTTGTTAGTTTAGTACAATAATGTGTGCACTATACAGTACTAAATCCGGCATTGCCACGACACGCAACACTATTCCCTCTGCCCCCAAACACAACTGAACAGTAATTCTTACCTCTTCGTCTGTGAAAACTAGCATTTCTCGCTCTCGGGACAAATCCCACTTCCCGCGCGTCGTGCCATGCCAACACTCTGTTATGGCTGCGGACAAGATGTAGCGTCAGCGCATTTGTCACTAACAACAAAGTAAACGGGACGACAAAGTGTACAACGAGCGAGAAGATGATAAAACCGATGTGGCGATCTTTCCAATTCAATCCGCAGTCCATGCTTACAGGGTCGAATTTTATTTCCAGAAAAATCACGCAAAATATGGTAAAGATTAGGCTGTGAAGCCAAGGGTAGACTATCATGAACACCTTGATACTTGAAGTCAATCGGCGTTTGTACTTCAGCGGGTAACCAAGGGCAACGAACCGATCTAGGCTCAACATGACCATTGTTAGAATGGAGATTAGGAAGACCATATACGATGTGTAGCCCCCCAGAGAGCACAGCAGACCTCCACGGCTAATAAGACTGATGTCCACAAAGGTTGCGAGTTGGTAGCTCATGAGCAAAGTCGCTGTAGCCAAGTCAACCACGGCGAGGCTCAAAACCAATTTGTTAGCGAAGCTCAAGAGGAGACGTTTGAACTTGACTAAAACTCCAACAATTACGAGGTTCCCGAGCGCACTTGTAATCATAATCACACCGATTATCAGCGATAACATGAGTTGCTCTTCTTGCGAGCGATGAGGAAAAGAAGCAGAGCTCTGCTCCATTTCTGAAAGGCCACAAGTGAGAATTCCCTATATTTCCCCTTGCAGCTCGTTGGGTACTGAAAGAAATGATCCCGTTTCGATTACCGTTACATCCGGCAAACGCAAAGTAACATTAAAATGATAGAGTGTGCGTTGGAAAAACCAATCAGTAAATATACCTCTGCTTGTTAATAAGAAATGTGACATAGTCGAGTGCCGACTGTACAAACACTATCTCTAATGACACTGGCCATCTTAACTTACGAGCCAAAAGTGATGAAAAGTTGACATATGTTGTACTGATTGGTGGATGTATCTGCGCCTCAATTTCGTTGATTACAAAACACCATGACAACGGTGGAAACATTAATTTAAGCCTGTCGGATGTGTGGAGATCTTATCCCGTGCTCGGCAGCTTATTGAATGTTCGTGTACATTTGGGTTAGGATTGTAATGAAAAGATGGCGACGTGTACAGTCACACTCGATAACAAACGCTCGTCTTGTTTCTGAGAGACCAGTCGCCACTGAATTTTAATTTTGCTTGTCACAGTCAGGTGTTTGACGACGCGAAGGATGAAGAGAGGGAAAAGCAGGACTACAAAAACAAGGGCGCGCATGCGCACGAGTAACGCATTGTCTGGTCTCATTGTCTCGTTACATGGAACAGGAAAAGAAATTTCAATCGAGATCAGCTGGACTTTTTTTCAAATCTTTGCCATCAAAACCACCGAAAACAAACAAACATTGGATTAGATACATTTATTACCCTTTGGTAGATGAAGACACGCGTACGGCATATATGTGGCCTCGATAAGGAAAAATACAACTCAAAAATGCTTTTCGTAATATGACTGTAGAATATTAAACAACTTCTGAATAGAGACTATCGCGTTTGTTCAGCCTTCTTACGACAGCAAATAGCTCGACAGGTCATACATTGTTCATTGTATACTTCAGTACTGACTTAGTTACTCAGTGAGCAGTGAATCATTCAAACTGTTACATCAGCTGTTTACATTATGTTTAACTTATGGACATTCTACTTTCGCGTTTCTATCTTATGCCTTTTACGGCTTGACAGTACGGCTAGTTTAGTGGGAGTATTCTTCAGCTGTTGTTCGCCCTGTCAGCCACTACATCTACAGGCGGCGGCTCGTTTGCCGGCTCTACTCTAGTTACCTGGAACATGCTACGCAGCGCTCGGTTCAAATCGGACTTCAAAATAGAATAAATAATAGGATTAGCGAAAGATGATGCATGTAGGACCCATGTTGCCGCGGACATCACAGCAGAGGAGAGACTGTACCCTAGGAAAGCGAGAAGCCTGGTGACTACATACGGGGTCCAGCACGAGAGGAAGACGAAGACGATGACGATGAAGACTTTGGCAAGTTTGGACTCGACGGTGGCTGAATGGACAGAAATGAAAACACATCAAAAGTGAATCACGAATGTGAATAATTAAATCTCGATGTTGGTTCAGAATGCATTGCTAACTATCGGCTCGTGCACTTGTTGGCTGAATGAAAACAAAAATGGCCGACAGTCAATTTTCAATGACGTTTCTCATTTAAACGCAGGGGAAAACAATTTGTTTTGCCGTGTTATGTTATTATTCCTATCAGTTGGTCGTTGCCAGCGGGTTTTAACCACTAATGGCCACAGGGCAGCAAACAATTAGAACATCAATCTCACCAAGACTATTAAGAAAAATAAAAGTGATGAAATTTTGGGCGACTGTTTTTATCAGTCTCCTAGTTGAGAAATTTGCCGCGATTGAAAAGTTTGATAACATGAAATTTGATATAAAACTCACCCCGTTTGTTTTGAGCTTGTTTTACTCTGTCCATCGCAGCGCTGTTCTGAGTCGCATCGTCATAGCTCAGGATTTGTCTGTTCTGGGTGCGAACCATGCACAGCGTACGATAATTCAAGATGAGCAGAAGAAAGAATGGTAAGATGACATGGACGACCAGGACGGACAGACTGAACGCCATTGGCCGCTTACTCCATGACAGTCCGCAGTCAAAACCTTTCCTGTCAAACTTGATGTCGAGGAACGAGCCGAAGAAAATGGTGAGCAGGACACCGTGGATCCATGGGTATGCGATCATGACCCTCTTGACGTTAGGCGTGACGTGAACGAAGTACTTCATTGGGTAGCCGAGTGAAGCGAAGCGCTCTGTACTCAACATCACCAATGTCATCACAGATACTGAGAAACACGAGTAGGAGAAGAGTCCACCGATGGTACAGAGCAGCCCCCCATTGCTGATAAGATGGACATCTAGAATCGTCGCTAGCTGGTAGCTCAGGGGGAAAGACGCCGTCGTGAAGTCAGCTACAGCGAGGCTGAGAATTAGTTTGTTGGCCAAGCTGGCTCGAAGACGCTCGTTCCGCGCAAATGAAAAGATCAGTAGAAAGTTGCCAAGCAGACTCAACGCAATGATGACAGCGAGCGACACTGACAGGCCAGTCGTTTCATCTTTTGAGCGAGGCTTGAAGAAACCTTGCGTCAAGTTGGACGAGATATCAGTCATGTTGCATGGTGAGGAGTGTGTCGGCAATGACTCACCAACTTCAATTTTAATTTATAATTATCTGGAACACACTGGAGATCTTTATCTTCGCGCTTGCGTACTCGCTTGCTGGAATTAAAGCATTGCCGGTAAAAGCCATCAACGCCATCTAAGTTGTTTTCGTGATGATGAGCTGGCAATTTATTAACCGACTCCCACATTCATTAGGATTGATTATATCCAACCGGTTCGACTGTTATTAATTTACCCATCGATACCGGACCAGCCAAGATATGTTTAACAAATTGATGGCGTTTTATCATTCCGGAGAAATCTACGGGGAAAACGCGAGACGACAAGGAGTAAAGTTGCGTGATCTAGTGGCGTCATTTTCATTGTCTATCCTCTTAATGATCATGGCTAAGAACCAATCATAAAGCGAGAATTTGACTATTTGTTGAAAAAATCTAAATATATTAGTAATCCCTTTCTAGAGAAGTATTCAGATAAGACGAACGTCCCGTTTTGTGTGTGACGCATGCGCGTTGGTGTTGCCTATCGTCCTGGCATCTGTTTGAACCCTTTTTGTTATGAGCTTTCACTCAATGCAAGCAATATAATCATGATAACTTAACTTTGTCCAAATGTCTTCTGATTGACTATGCCCTTACAAGGCCCCTGCATGAATTTACTGCGCCGGGGCATCGCGGGCAGCTGTTTATCGAAGTTCATTCAGAATCTAATAACCTTTTCGATCACGATTTGACTGAATGGTGCTGGGTTTTAATCACTGATCGAAACTTTAATTTCGTTTTTTGTCAGAGAAGCAAATGCAAAAGCAAATGCAAATAGCTCGCCACCTTGGCGCACTTCACAACCGAAACGGCCACCCCGGTATAACGGCCACCCCGGTATGACGGCCACCCCGGTATGACGGCCACCCCCACATTTCAACAACAGCGGAAAGATGATGTTAAGAAGCGGTCGAATCCTTAAAACCGTCCGTGAGAAAACAAGCAAAGTAAAAATCAATCGTCTCTCTAAGCAGCGGTTCCAAGCAGTGACTATCAACTATCCTCAATCTAACAAGATCCTGAATGATTTAGAGAAACTGTACGAGTTCATCATCCTTGAAATTTGCGAGCGAATCACTCTTCGTATTCAAATCGAAAATATCAGACCAGAGCAAGAACAACGGTGCCATGGATCACAAGCGTTTCAGCTCAGGAGCAGCGATGAAATTTTTTTCAAATGTTTTTGGCAGGAAACTGAGACTCGTGTGTTGCAAAAGTTCTCCTCGAAAAAACTGCTTGAGCTTTTTCCTTTTATTATGGACCAAGAGTATCAGATAAAACCAGAGCGGGCTTTCCAGTACTTGTACATCAAAGCACATCTTGAACGCTATGTTACAGACTTTTACAAAACCTTAAACGCTACCAAGGTGTTTGAAAGATATGATAAAAAGAAGAGGAACCGGCATTCAGTCTGTACGAGCAGTGACGGCTTTGGTCTGTACTTAGAATGCATAGCAAAGAAGATAGCAAACCATGCGGTTAATTTCCACTATCCAATCATACGAAGGCCCTTTTCAATAAGGAAAGCAGGCATTGCTTGGGAACAGGTGGTCAAAGAACTTAACAAATTTTGTTGTTATATTCCCTTCTTAGATGGCGGGTGCACTGTCATAAAACAATGCCCTGATTTTTACCCAGCTAAGACGCTAATGGTTTATGATTACACCATT
>JAUPMF010073204.1:0-13588 GCA_031471435.1 Stomphia didemon | reverse complement strand
AGGAAAAGTCCTGCATGTGGCAAGAGTCAGACTGTCCAGAGGGTACACTTTCAAATAAGAATATGCCTATAGCAGTAGAAAGAGTTTTATCAGAGATAAAGAGGCAATCTTAAGTTAAAATATTTTTAGTTACAGTTATTAGTGTATGTTATTAGGCGTTAAATGTACATTTACTATAGACAGGTTTATATGTGTACTTATAGATGGGGGCTCCAATCTTTTAGTTCCTGAGCTTTTATAATACCATACAAAAGCTCTATTCGAGTTGATCGTTGTTTCCTGCACCACGCTTCGCATTCCTTTAAGCTTTTCGAGAACTTCGAACGTTCGGCTGCCATTTCCAGAATAAAGGTATTCAAGATCTTTTGTCGAGGACAGACTGGTGATTCATACCATAGATTTTTAAATTTACTTTGTAGAGTACTAGCATTGACAACAACATTTCCCATGCCGTCTCTAGTCTGGAAAAACCGCTTTTGCATCCATCGATTGCGTGTTTGTTGACTGATTACGCTTTTGATGCTGAGAGAAATTCCTTTGTAGACGACGATACTCGAACGTTGTCAGCCCGATTGATGGCGCGTCTTCTTCAGTTACATCTTCTAAATGGGATACTTGATAGAGCCCTTTCTCTAAAAATACAGAGTAGTATTTGTCGAGGCTAGCTGTTTTCAAAAAAGAAAGAAGTTCACAAGAGTTCGATCGTGGCGATTGAGAGTCAGCCATCTTTACTTACACTGCAAAGATGGCTTGGTAACGAGTGGGCCCACAGGTAACCCATTACCCAGGCTATGTATAAAACGGCCTAAAACAGCAAGATTTTTTAGCGAAACGGTGAATACATTTTATTTATTTTATTTTAAACTTTATTTGTAAAATTTCGACAACGGATGTGTGATATAGACGTGTGCTTCATATATTCCTTTATAAAATACCTGGCCTGGGTTACCTGTGGTGAGCCCTCTGTTAATAGTCAGCGGCATTTTACAAGATGGCGTCAAATTTAAAACGTTCGTATAAACAGATGAGCAAACTGCATGTCCTATTTTCTATGTGCAATAAAACTGTCAACGAAAAGCAATCTGTGCTACACACAAAGATTACCGAAGGAAATTTCCAAGAAAAAAGACAACGTTTGATTGCGTTTTCAAGTTTACTGGATGAACTATTAGCGTGTTCATGTATGACATTTCTGGAAGCATTTCACGAATATATCGACAAGATACCTTCCCTGGCATGCAAGAAATATTGTCATGATACTCGTTACAGCTTTGTAGACATAGTTTTTTCCACGAGTGGCTTGCCTGTGATTTGTTTAGAGAACAATTGTTGCAGTTTTATCATGCTGCTAGATCGACCATTGGACCACATATCGCTTTATAAGAGTCTAGACATAGTTCTCGATGCACACTCAGATGATTCGAAAGATACTATTCCAAAAAAGGAAATTCTTAGCAAGATCCCAGATCTTATGAAATTGTTGACCACCTCAAAGGACAGGGCTATTCTGACGTTTATGTTGTCAAATGTTTTTTCTCCAATAAATTAACATTAACATTCTGTTTAGACCTCTGGATATACAAACTTCTGATGCTGATCCAGGAGTATCAACTCGGGAGAAGATGACTCAACTTAGACTATCTGAATATTTTATGATCAATTGCCTTGACCTTCAAGGTAGGTTTCACTATGGTCCCGGGGATTCATCTGCACACATTGCTGATAAGGTAATGCGGTCTTCAAATGAAGCTCTTGGCGATGGAAGAACAGTTAAAGTGCCATCTTCTTCATTGCTGGATGAATATGACAACCTAAAACTGAAACAACTTAACCGAGATGAAATACAGGGATTGAAAGCTGAGGAAGAAGAAGAGATTGCTAAAAGATGTGCACTGGAAATCAAGAACCGTTTCAATGGCAAGAGGTGTGTGGGCACTTCAATCCACTCTACCGTTCCCTTTTATGATGTTGACAAGAAGTTATTTTTCGATGAGGAGTACATGTTGAAATGTTGTTATTCAACTTCCTTGACCATGCTTGAACAGTGTGCTGGCAAAGCTTACTTTAGTTTTGTTAGTAAGTTCTTCTCTGACCATTATATTCTTTATGATAATGGATTTGAAGAAGTAAGATATGGTTGTGAGAATGAATATGGATCACATTGCACCTTTCATACATCCTATGAAAATAAGGAAATCCTTATGAATGGATGGAATGGAGTTCAAGTTGCACGGGTTTTCCCTCCTATTCCAGATTATTCTTGTGAGAAGGACTTTCATTATCTCACTCCAAAGCAGATATCTGTAGGTGATGTGACAGAGAAGTGTGGCCTTGATAAAAAGACAAAACAAGAAATTGATGATTTCTGTCCAAGAAAAACAATTAGAAAATCTTGTCACTTCATGTGGTTGTGTTGAGCTTGATATTGTTTCGGATATCAATGAGCAGTCTATAGATGACTCAGTGCAAACTGTGAAAGATAAAAATGACACACTTCACAAGATGATGGATAAAGTTAACGACTATGTTAAAAAGTACACAGGAGAAGATTTGAGATACTCTGTGATGACAGAGATAAAGAGACGGTACAATGCCCAAGTTAAAGCCTTCATTTCAAAACAAACAAATGCCAGTGCACGTGCTTCTGAGAAAGCTAAGACTTATGAAGACATTGATTGGAAAACAATTATTACAAATAATGATCTGATTAAACTTTATGTTTCACAACTTGATTTGTACCTCATTGTGAACCTATGATTTTCAAAGAAAGACTGTATGAAGATTAAAGGATTCACAAAAGATAAAAAGATTGAGTTAATGATGATAACACAGTGGACAAATCACAAACAGTTCCAGCTGCAGTGAATGTTGCCATTCGATTACCATCTGCTCCTCCAGTTAACAAGACATTGCAAGTGCCACCTTGGGGAGGGCAACTTTTCATCCCACTTTCAGGATACTTGACCTTGATTAACACCTGTCCTATTGATAATTTTTTAACTATCTTTTATATATTGCTTAGTAATCACGCAAATTCATTGAATTATATGCAAAATTCACATGAATTATACTCGAGGGCTCTTGTTAAGGTTAAGGAACTCTTTGATCAGTCAAAATTCACTGAAGGCAAGTGTGAATGGCTTAAACTGTTCCCAGGCCGTTTCAACCTGACACAAGCTTCACAAATAGATTTGTATGGTAATGAAGAATAAGTTTTTGTCTCGAGAACATTTTCAGTTCTATTAACAACGTATGAAACTGTATGCAATTCCCCTCATTGTCCAGCACGAGTTAAGCAAAACCATTCAAGGGCAATCACATTGAGGTATGGATAGTGATACTCAATATTCAATTTTATAGACGGTGTGTTACACTGATCTTTGTGTGTGTTCTCTCATTCATTCCATCACCTTCATGGTGATGTATTTCATGATAATTACACTTTAAGTTAGAAATGAAACAATCAATAATTAAAAATCATTATTTTCACTGTTGTATAACATTTTCCACGAAGTAGATCTCTCATACAAAACATTTTATATTTGAAATTTTTGACATGTGTTTCGTTTCTATTAATAGTGCTGTAGCGGTTCCACCATCTCAATTTCTACAGGAGTCACTGACACTGTGGATAAACACAGAATTTCAAACCAACACTTGTGGCATGAGAATTATTACAGTTTACCCTGGTTCAAACTATTATATAGGACATTGTGTTGTTCAAGATCCTACTACAGGACAGATGGTGTAAGTTTTCATTTATTTCATGTTGCAATGACCAATCTTTTGTTATTTAATTCATTTGAAATGTAAATGTTCGAGTTTAATTTTAAAAGATTGCCCAACACATTTTCAGGCAAAGAAGCCAAGCCTATTGTGCTGGTGTGCGCAGTAATACTAGAAGGAAATTTGTTCAAGGAAGACTTCCACCATTTCTCATCATGTCACTGGACCTGTTTGTACAGCAGGGTTATTTAACTAGTGTTAATAACCTTCCAGACAAATTGGTTCTACTGAATGAAAGGTATGTAGTTGATGTTTAATATATGATATCAATAGCATCCTTTATAGCGAGGTAGCATATATAAAAACAAAAATAAACTTGCTTTTTATTATTGAAGAAGTAGAACACGAATGTGCTATGCTCATTTTGTTATTACGGTAATAGGCAATGGGGAATTGATGGAAACATACAGTAGACAAATAATATACCTGGCATTCTATAATAGAACGTATTTTATAAATCAGCTACTCTCTGCTTGGTCTGACATTTTGGAATGGTGGTCACTACAAAGGAGCCCTCACCATAAATGGTAGTTGGTATTACTATGATGGCCTTTGGGAGAGGCAGAGCAAAGGGCAGGGTTTGCAGAAGTGTAATGGTATGCCAAGTACTCCCCAGGGATACATACTCTCACACTGTCTGTACATCCATGTTCAACTTCTGTAGTGGTAATGTATGAAATTTTAATCTGGCACTGCGCAATAACGATGGATTTTTTTTTAGCGAAATCAATTTATTGTTATTATTAATCAAATATACATATTACACCTGTGGAAAAAAAATATATTGCCAGAATGGAAGTTAAAAAAAAAATGGATTTCTACTGTTCATGTTAAAAATAATATAAATGGCCAAACAATATTCCCCACACCCCCCATCACTTTTCTAATGGTTTGTCCCTTAGATTACCACTAACAGCAAATGCCTTGTTACAGTATTTACACTTGAATGGTTTAACACCAGTGTGGATTCGTTTATGTCTCTTTAGATCACCGCCATCCACATTACTCAGAGTATTGACACTGATACGGTCAAACTGAATCCTGTACAGTGAATGTTTGTATATTTGTGTATTATGAGATTACGTTACTCTTTATAAGCCTTGTCACAGTGACTGCACTTGTGTGGCTTGATCCCTGTATGTGTTTGTTCATATCTTGCTAGCATAGTGTGTGAACTCCTGCTCACTATATCTACACTGGTATGGTTTACCTTTTGTATTGTTGGTAGTGTTGCCATCATCTCTATCAACAGATCCTTGTAGAAGAACCTCTGATTGGGTGTCATTGATATTGCTGGAAGCAGGAATAACATCCTGTTGGTCTAAGCTTTGTTCAGGGAGAGGCTGGGTGGTCTGTAACAAACATAAGAGCTCCATGTATTTCCCTGGTACTAAGATACATGTACAGGAATTGATGCATTCTCTAATATCAGTATACAAAATTAGAAGACTAGCGGACAGTTGATTTTGACAAGACTCCTGGTTTTAACTTTTAACTAAAAAGGCACGTGCTGAGCCAAATGATTTTATTTTCACTTTTTTCAACAACTACATTTAACTTTGTCAATAGAGGATCTGCATCATGATAAGGTGATGGTGGTCATGTTGGATGGCAAAACAATTCATATGCATGTAGAATATTTTACTGTTCCTGACATCCAACTTCTTTTGAGCGCTATTGTTCACGCGTGAACATTTCCTTCAAGTGTATTTTAAAATTTGAGTCAACATGCATGCGCATTTGCCTCCTACTGTAAGCCGATAGCTTTGCACGCGTGCACACTTGGAGGAAATGTTTACTCGTGAACAAATGCGCTAAAAACGCCACCGCACACTGGGGGAACTTGCTTACGCCAACAGTCACGAGTGAAACTTTGCTAAGCTGATAGCTCTAGTGTGCGGCGGGCTTAAGAGAGAAAATCGCTTACGAGAGGTGGTCGCACAGAGACATTCAACTGTATACAGTTTAATAATAATAGTATTATTTATTTTAGTGGCAACACAAGAGATGTTTATCAGTTCTGTTGATTCAGATAGAAAAATAGCATTTTCTCGTTTTAAATGTGTTCTATTGCTACAGTAACTAAAAAACATGACTTTCTACATGTAGAAGTTTCACAAGCCAGATATATATATACAATATTCGAGTACTCGAGTTTGTAAATATATACAATATATTTATATATTTTTTATACTGTTTAAACAAGCAGGAGTGTTTTAGGAGTGTGGCAAGAACCTTCAAAATTGCATTTGGCTTCAATTTGCCAACAATACAGAAGTTAAAGGAATGGCCAAGGCTTAGGCTGCGCCTCGTGCAACTCTACCTACCGGAGTGCTCTCCTAACTATCCAAGTGCATCCAGAACTCGATTAACGCACAGCTAAAGCATTGACCATTTCTTTTATAACATAGCTAGACGTTTTTCACGCTCTCAAATTGTTTATTTTTTTCTGATTAAAATACAGATTCCTATAACTATGCGCGCGAACACGTTTGAGACAAACAAGTGTGTGGTATCTTTACTTTAATACTACAGTTCCATACTGTCTGACATATATCTACACGCGTAATAATACGGTTTTAGGCTGCAAAGCAAAGCAAGACGCTGTAAAAGTATGAAAATAAAAGGAAAAAAGCCAAAAAGAACAAACTGAATACATCTACTTACATGTTGTAACGTCCGCGAAAGTGCTCAACTGAAAACGACGCGCAAATTACAAAGTATAAATATAACATTCCTAAGGGACAGATAAAAGCGTGCAAGCAGTAAATTAAAGCTATTCAAATATAAAACAAAAGCGAAACGACAAACAATGAACTAACGAGTGAACATGACAAAAGAATAGAAAACACTTATTTTATTAGCTCTTACAAAGTGAATTCACAAACACGGCCAAGTTCTTCAAGTGTCACATGCGAGTCGTTAAAAGCTCACCATTTTATCAAATTACAATCTGTTTTTGAAAAAACATTTACAAAGTAAAACAATCTACAATGTTTCTTTAAATTGCTTTCCAGGAAGAAAATAGTTTAAAGTTCGCAAAGCAATTTTTTAAGGTTTGAAGTTGAAAGCCACTTATTTTTATTTGAACTGCTTTGCAAAATAACGTGGACGTTTTGGATGGTATTTTGCTATGAAATGTGCTAGAGGATATCCCTTAGGTCCAGAAACAACTATACTATTCTGGTGGATAGCTGTTCTCAATTGCAAAGATGGTTGGTTTAGCATATTTACTGTCTGTATTGGCTGGTCTTATTTGCGAAACGAGTGGACTCCACACTTCCCTTGGTTTTTCAGTGCTTTTGCATGTATTTACGGCTTCAAAATGTCCTTCCGGAAAGTCCCAACTCATCTCAAATGTTGGGCTGTCGTTGTTCTTTGTATTTCTATTAGTTGTTATTTTTCGTATTTGTAGCCGTGAAAAAAAATTAACTTGGAGTTGACGCCGTCAGCGTGCACCATCAGCGTGCATCATCCATTGATTGTTCATACTAGGTAGCCAGCCAATCAAAGCGCGCGCTTGTGAGAATATATGTTATAAAATTGTATGGTTAACTTAGTTAGTTCTTTAGCCTTTTATACTCATCCTAGGGAACGTTAACCCAGGGGTAATTTCTGTCGCTCGTTTCTCGCTACCAGGAGAAATACTCCTGGGAATCTTCCTAGTGAATATTGAAATTCAAAATGGTGGCCTTTAAACATTCCAACTAATCAGAGAGCAGTTGACTTAACGACATTTTATTTGACTAACTATACTTCATGCTGATTGGTCGACCTCCCGAGGTCGACCAATTACAGTTGAGCTCGCCAACGACTTTCGGAACAAGTATTTAGAAAAAAGGTCCCCAGGGTTATTTCTTTTGGTAGCGAGAAACGAACGACAGAAATGATTATTTCCACAACTCCCAGGCTCTGAGAGAGTTGTTATTTGCTCTAAGAAACCATGGGATAAGCTCATTATCACTAAATAAATAAAATGTTAAATATATGCGCGTGCATGGTACAATGGCCAAGGACGTGGATGCTGCGCCATTAGCAGGCCCAGGCAAACATCCTTTAGCTGCCTACAAAATGGGACAAATTATGTCTAAAACTAAATAATTAGAAGCAACATAAACATGGGGCTAAAAGGTTGGCGACAAATAGAATGATTACTGACATTAATAGTAATTGCATCATCACAAAGTGCATATAATTCCAAGCTAGAAATAATCAGGATCGATTCTTCGATTCTAAACTATATAAATAGTTGACTGGATCAAAATTTCCTGATTTAAACAATGCGTCGCTGAGTTATCAATGTTTTAAAAACATCTATGCTAATTTCGTGATGTCATTTAAGTCATTTGCCATCTTAGTTTTGTGCTTTTGTAGGGCGCTATTAACCAATATCTAGGTTTTTTTAAATAAATAATTAATACATGAACTACATGAAAAATTGTTGCCTTAAAAAGCGAATGTATTCAGTGTATGGTATACTCTTTTGTATAATAAATGAGGTCCTTAAATGACATCACAGTGATTAGCATAGACGTTTTAAAACCCCTGTAACTCAGCGACGCATTGTTCAAATCAGGAAATTTTGATCCAGTCAACTATTTATATAGTTTAGGATCCATGTCCATGGCCCCCCCTTTTTTTTCCTTGGCCCCTCCCCTCTGCAGACATATGTTTACAATTTTTAACTTATTTTTTTGGATGATCCCCCTCTTTTGGACGATTAAGCGGTTTCACTGTGGATGCGCACGGGAGCGAGGCAAATTCGGGCAAAGCCAACTTCGTGTATTTTTCAAAGAACGAATAACATTGTTTTGCTAATATTTAGATCATAACTCCTTTTCTTTTTGTAAAAAACACCGGTAACAGGACCCGTGCCCGAATTTGCCTCGTTCTCGTTCATGACGTTTCACAACCGCGAAATGGGCCATTCAATTACATGTCCCCTGTGTTGCAGGGACAACAAATTGTCGCCGCGACATGTCCCCTGAAATCAAACTGTAGATGTAGCTTCGTGTGCACTGTGCTTGCGACATGTCCCCGCAACAGAATACAAACCAACTAACCAATTTTTTTTTTTACCATGACCTCTCAGTAGACTAAAGAAAATACATAAATTTAGTAGAGTAATACAACTACACGGGTCCTTTTTAACTTCTATAAAAATATTATATATGTTTGTTGGGAAAAAACACAAAGATTACAAAACAATAAAAAGACTGTTAGTACAACGGAAGGTCTTGGCTCCACTGTTGGCGCAGGATACTGCACTGAAAAAGCAAAGCACCACGAACCGAAGATCGAGTGAAAAAACTGGCACTCACTTCGAAGTTTCATGATTCATATGCAAAAAAATATATAAAAAATGTTTTGTAATATTAGTTCCAATGCGACCTCGCCAATATTTTACGTCAATATTCTAGAAATGACCTATCGTGTGTACTGTTCGTGCGACTTGTCCCTGCGACAGTTTCACGAGCAATGCACACGAAGAAGCTTGTCCCCGCGACATGTTCCTGCAACATGTGTGTGCCACCCTTAATGATACTGCAATATCTGTACCAAATCTTGTAGTAGTGTAGTGGTTATCACGTGTCCTTTACACGCACACAGTCCTGGGTTCGATCCCCATTGGAAACATTTTATGTCAGCTGAAGATACATTTAATGCCAACTAAAAGGAAAAAACATTGTGGAATCTGTTTTTTCAGTTTTCAAACTTTTGGAGCGCCATGCTCAACTTCACTAGTCTTAAGTGGGGAACTATTAACGGATTATACATTGTAATTAGTGGAACTGTGTCAGCTTGTCAATATCCCCTTGACTCCACACCCGATTTAGTTAAATATACATATTATATAAAAATCTAAGGAGTCTAAGGGAAAGCATTTAAGTACTGGTAACTAAGAGCCAAAACTGACTGAACTAATGACGCGTGATAAACACGGTAGTGTTAATTAGTGTTAACTACATATTACCCATCAGTTAAATTTTGAAATCTCTTACTTATGGTGACAACTTAATGTAAATTGATGTTTAATGAAATGCACCAAATGGTGAACTCTCTCCCTAGGTCGATGATTCAAATTCGGCGCAGAGAATATGTTCGCTTTACATTTTTGACAAGCAGACTTCCCCAATGAAATCTGAAAATAAAACTTCAACGACCAACTAACATGAGGCGGTGTTTCTGAAAACCAATATTGCGAGTCAACAATGAATCATACAGTTGTTCACTAAAATATGTACGTCGCGCGCAGGATTTGAACCTGCGCGTGGAGACCCCATTAGATTTCTAGTCTAAGGCCTTAACCACTCGGCCATCGCGACAAATCAATGTAAATTGATGTTTAATCAAATGCACCAAATGGTAAACTCTCTCCCTATGTCGATGATTCAAATCCGGCGCTAAGGATATGTTTGTTTTACATTTTTGACTCCCCCAATGTAATCGGCAAATAAAACTTCAACAACACACTAACATGAGGCGGTGTTTCTGAAAACAATACACTTGTTCACTAAAATATGTACCTCGCGAGCAGGATTTGAACCTGCGTGGGGAGACCCCATTAGATTTCTAGTCTAACGCCTTAACCACTTGGCTATCGCGACAAATCGATGTAAATTATTGATGTTTAATCAAATGCACCGAATGGTGAACTCTCTCTCTAGGTCGATGATTCAAATTCGGCGCGGAGAATATGTTCGTTTTACATTTTTGACAAGCAGACTTCCCCAATGAAATCTGCAAATAAAATTTAAAAACTAGACGAAAGGTACACTTACCTTGAAGTGTAATTGTAATTCTCTGAAGATGCACGGAGCATTATGGGATAATTATGCATTCCTTTGTAATGCTAAGGTCAGCGGCCACACTTCAAAGAACACATTGTTATGCAAAGCAGTACCATATAAATAACAGAGGCACATTGCATAAATCATTCTTCCGCATACCAAGATTTGGCGACGGTCGAAACATCAAACTGAAGGGTGGGAAAACCCACAAATATATAACAGGGTGGGACCATTATCCCATAATGCTCCGTGCATCTTCAGAGAATTACAATTACACTTCAAGGTAAGTGTACCTTTCGTCTAATTTTTAAATTCTCTTTCGATGCACTCCACATTATGGGCTAATTATGCGATTTCGAAGCACCGGAGCCAATGCAAGGCAGTGGACGAAATCTACTAATAACACTTTTATTGGATCATGTCAAAAATGCAAAAGAGTTAGAACAATATCTAGTTTTCTAACACAAGTCTACGAATGATAGAACGGTCATCTGCACGATTGTAGAACCGATGAAAAGTCTTTTCGTTGGACCAATTGGCCATTTGCAAAATTTGAGATATATTAGCACTTCTTGAATAAAGGGCTGAGGTAGATGCACCCCGAACACTATGTTCCAGGTGTAGACAATATCATAGCTGATGGTTTATCTCGACGAGATGATTCCTGGTCATCCCACTACTGTTATGCTTTCCCACCATTTTGTCTCATTTTCAGAGTGTTAAACAAACTTCAGAGGGACAATGTGGACCAGTTTCTTTTGATTGCTCCAGCCTGGCCCACTCAAACTTGGTACCCCTCTCTGCTGAACCTTTGTGTGGAAAGTCCGATTCTTTTGCCAGCAACAGACGATTTGCTCTATCTTGCCAACAGCCCAGCAGTTCATCCATTGAGAAACAAGCTCCATCTTGCCACCTAGATGTTATCAGCCAGTGTCTCCAGGAAAGAGGACTTTCTGAGCAAGCAATCCAATTGGTGTGCGCATCATGGACAAAGGGCACCGAGAAACAATATAAACCTATGTGGGCCAAATGGGACAGCTGGTGTTGTGCAGAAATTTTTTTATCCTTTTCAGGCAACTCCAGAACAGGTAGCTAATTATATTTATGTGTGTTTTCAAGAGGGGAAAAGCTACAGTACACTCAACTCGTACAGATCAGCTATTACTTCCACTCTGCATTTAATTCAAGGGGTTAAGATTGGTTAACATCCTGTTATTTCCAGATGCCTTAAGGGCATTTATATATTGAGACCGCCAACTCCCAGATACCAATCCACATGGGATGTGTCCCTGGTTACAGCCTATTTATCTTCTTTCGGACCTTTGAAAGAGCTCAACCTCAAAAAGCTGACTCTTAAGACTGCTATCTTATGTTCCCTGGTCTGTGCCCAAAGACAGCAAACTTTGTGTTTATTAGATTTGAAGAATAAGGTGATCTTGGAGGATGCCATAAAATTTGTCATTTCAGATCGTCATAAAACGTCGCGACCGGGAAAGAGTTTGGAAGTGTATCTTCCTTCACTGCCTTCTAATGTGAACTTATGTCCCAAGTCTACCATTGAAGAATACCTAAGTCGTACAGAACCCCTACGGAACCCGAATGGAGTCTATACATCGATGGTGTTCATTTCCTTTATCAAACCACATAAAGAAGTCACTACTTCAACTATGGCTCGGTGGCTCAAAACAGTCCTTAAAGATTCAGGTGTAGATACTACAATATTTAAAGCTCGGCAGAAATGTGCACATTTCTCTCTAGGCACCATTCCCACAATTTTCGGGTTAGACTATTTAGGCTTGGCGACTTGATACTCCCATAATTAATAATATTAGCCACGGCAGTGGAATTATCAACTCGGAGTAGTATATGTTCAACGGAATTAATTAATTAAGCAACTAATTCTTTATAATTTTAATTAACAGCAAAAAAATGCAGCAACTAATTCTTTATAATTTTAATTATGACAAAATTGACAAAAAATGACAAAATTATAAAGAATTAGTTGCTGCATTTTTTTATTGTTAAAACAATATCATAATCGCTGTTGAAGTTTCTTTCATAATTGTTCAATAATGTAAAATAAGTTAGCATGGAGAAATAATTTACAAACGCTTTTTCTGAATATTAAAACCACTTTTCAACTTCATCCTATGGCGTTCCGTTACGGACAATATTATCAAAATTGAACTCTAAAAAAACAAATCTTAACTGCTGATAAATAAATCGAACACGGTGAAAAATAAAACGAACACGGTGAAAAATAAAACGAACACGGCGAAAAATAAAACGAACACCGTGAAAAATAAAACGAACACGGTGGAAAATAAATCGAACACAGCAAAAAATAAATCGAACACGGCAAAAAATAAATCGAACACGGCGAAAAATAAATAGAAAACGGCGAAAAATAAATCGAACCGTTACCGGCTGCGAAAAACAAATCGAACCGTACCGGCTGCGAAAAACAAATCAAGAGGAAGCGGAAGTCGCAGAACAGCGGAAGCGGAAGTGACAGAAGTTGTTATTTAACTTACCTCGTTTCGATGCTAGGGAAATAATGGCTACAATGAACCAGTTTGAGTTGAGTGACTTTGAGATGCAAGAATTCTTTCGATCTTTACAAAATTTGTTGATTTCTTCCTGCACCATTATCCAAACGGAGACAACTTTTTACTCTGCAGAATTGTTCTCAAGGTGTCTGGATGCTTAATACGAGAAAACTCTGAATGTACTGAGTGACATTTATACGAATTCGTGAAGCAACAACTCGCCATACTTTACTATCTCAGCTATATTATTTTACTCTACTTCACTTCACTATCTCGAACTCCCAAGGGAAATGGAAAATAGTTTGAGATAGCGGGGGCTCGAGATAGCTGGGCAGTGTCAAATATCAGGTAATGTATTATTAATTATTAACTCAAAACAAGTTCTATCAAGAGACCATTACATAAGAGAGCGCATCTCAGTATTGGGTCTGGGATATCTAAATTCCTAAAATTCTATTTATA
>JAUPMF010072759.1:3170-13593 GCA_031471435.1 Stomphia didemon | reverse complement strand
ATGAGCATTTACAAACTCGAGTCACGGTTATGATTCCTATTGTGTTTGCCTCATTAATTATTCATGAATTTCACAACCTAATATATGAAACATATAAGTTTGGGAGATATCAACTCTCAAATTCTCCCAAACTTCTCTCGTGTATATATTAGACTATGTAAACACGGAAAACGTTTTATATTTGTTGAAAAGCAGTCATTAACTAATAGAACGCTATCCTGGAGTATTAACATCAACAAGCTTTGCCAGGAGTTCATTGTTCCGATTCTTCTCGTTCTTTGATATTTCTTCGAGTAAAGATTCCTCTTCTTGGAGTTGAAGAACAAAGTTGGCGGCGGCTTTTAAAATGGCGACTTTTGAAGTGCCATCTTTAGCTTCAGACTGTGGGATACTCTCTCGTAGTTTTTCGAATCTGGTATTTAGATCATTTCTACGATCCCGCTCAAGTTTGTTTCTCAAAATTGGCGAAATTTGTCTGTCAGCTTTTAATGATTTGTTGGCTTTTGTAGTAAGAACTTCACTGCACAACTTTCTCTTTCTCACTTCTCTTGTTTCCGTCTGCTTTTCGCGCTTCTTTTTATTGGCGCGTCTCTCCTTCACCGAAGCAATATCGATTAATATCTTGTCTTCGTGAATTACTTCGGGAATGTCTTCCCTCGTCATGACATTGTTGTTTTTGTCGTCAAGTCTTCGTTTGATGGCCGGAACTCGCTCGGAAATCTTTAAATTTGAAATAATTTGTGCCTTCTCTGTATTTTCAGTAAAAACATCGTCAGCTTCGTGAATTGTCGGCGCGATTGTTGGGAACTGAAACACAGTTCTGTTGATAGTTTTATCTAAACTTTCTAACGAAGCAGGGGTAAAGTCCTCGGGTAAATAAATCGATAAGTCGTCGGAGGACTTTCGCGATGAGCAGCAGATCTCGTACAGAGTTGATGGAGTTTTGAGAGCTGGTGAGATGCTTGAAAGAGAAAAAAGCGGCGATAAAATCAGCCCCAAATTATCGATTTCCGATATCGACGTTTTTGGTAAAAACGGGCTTCTCGGGTAGATCTCCTCGGGCTTTTCCCCGATTGCCCCAAGTAGCTCTGTGTCCGGTATATTCACTTTACATCGAGACCAATCCAAACTTAAGTCAGAGAAATCTTGATATATTTCCAGCCTTGTTTCGTTAGCGCTTTGCACCGTCCCGTCCAACTCTGGCACAACCTGTAGATTTAAACGGCGGCCTCGGTCACTGCGTAGTTTGTCTTCACGAGAAGCGAGTTGATTCCACTCGTTTGTTGCGCCGCAACTTTCGTTGTTCGTCCTTTCAAACCTTAGAAAATCCTCGAAATTTACTTGAGATATGAACGAACTTGGACGATTTGTTGGCGAACTCTGCAAAGCGTTTATCATGCTCGCAAGTTTGTCCTGAAAAAATTCCGCTTTGAGTTTTATTCCGAGTCCAACGTACTGAATCCCACGTGAATTCCTTTTCCCAGTAAACCTAGTCCCAATGGTTTTCGATGATTCGCAGGGCTGTAGATGTGCTATGAGTACATCGTAGGGTTTCTCAGTCTCATATTTACACGTTTTCTACAAGTGGCAGTGTATTTAGGTTGCATTTATGGCGAGATCCCAAGACCTACCTGCTCTACGTAGGCCAATGACGTCACGTGTTTATAAAACAGGCCGCGATAGTTGATGAATATTCGTTGTTTTCCGTTCTGGTTTCTTCGTAATTTTACATCTAACTTTAACACCGTCGAGATAAACCACAGAAACAAGCTTTCTTTGCATTCAAAGTTGTATATTTACTCTATTTGGGGCTATTTTATCACCGTTAGAGCATGATTAGCTTTCAATTCTCACGACAAAATGCAAATAGGAAGACGAAGAAATTTCCAACTGGACCAACATTCGTTGCCTAGAAACGAATATTGGTTGAAAATGAAACTACGAGTGAGATTGATGTGACTCGGCCATGTATAGATCACATTACCGTCATTTTAAATGTGTAATTAGTTCATTGTAAATGCCGTTTGACTGCAAGTTGGAAGACATCGCATATTGCAGCAAAAAAGAAATGAATGAACAGAAAATAAGAGTTGAATGTTACGCTATGATGTTGCGCCGCGTTATAACATATTTTGATTAGAAAATATCAAACTGGAATTTGAGGGGAAAATATGGCAAATACTTTTGGAATATCTAAAAAATTATAAATTTATTGGATTCAAATTTAGTATTTGCCGTTTTCTGGCAAACTTTAAACTTGTCATCTGCGCAAATATTTCAAAATCTTAGACTGATTTATCTTGTCTAGCATAGCAACAGTTGCTATGGAGCGGTTGAGTTTTCACAAATAAACAAGACCAACTACTAACAAAATTTACATTTATTTCAGCTATTTTACATTTCTTTCACACAATACGAAAACCCACCCAATTTGTTCGTACAATCCCATCCCGTTTCCCGTGATCATAGAAGATATTTTAACCGATGGAAAATGATTCTGAGATTTCTCAGTTTATGGACGAAAAAATTGCGAAAAATCACAAGTTAACTTATAATTCCGATTCTGATTGAGAAAAAAAGTTGGTACTGAAACTTGAACATTTGCTTTTAATTGTTTTTGTGGGTTGACACAGCTACCAGCACTTTCTTCCCGACATTCATTCATGAAAATAAAAATATACTAGTCGTTTTCGGTTCACACTCTTACGAAAACGACTCAAAAATATGACTCATCTATTACAAAATTACGATTGTTTTTTTGTTGACAAGAACTTGAGTGAAGCGAAACATTTCAACTGTCCGCAGCACAATGAGAACATGAAAAGGAGCTCTTTTTTCGCAGTGTTAAAAACGTGAACGACACAAAGCGAGCAGTACATTAGTAATGGACGCAAACAAAAAAAAAGGAGTGAACAAATATTAAATCACTTTCTCCGATACCCGTCGCTTAGAATTCCTTAGTTTGAAGTAGTTTTACGGTAATATTAACCGTGCATAACCAAAGTTGCAGCTAGAAAATTCATATTTACAAAACCTATTCAGGGGTGATTGAGAATTACAGAATGACAAAGTTTGTTGCTACTTGTAGAAAAAAGTAGGTATGCTGAATTTGAAACTACAGATATACAGCTATTCCAAATATGGTCGCACCGACCACAATCCCTTGCGGTCTGGTTTGCACGTTTTGAAGGACAACCACATTGGAAATAGCTGTACACCAGAAGATGCATAGTACATGTATTTGTATCGGAGCAATAAAAAACAGGATTCAATTTGACCACTCAAAGTTCAAGATGGAAATACAGATGACAATGTAATTGGTTGAGTCTGACCAATTAAAATTAAGAATAGACATCCATGTAAACCTTGCCGACCAATAAGAAAACAGCAAAATACATCAAATCATGCAGCAAGCCATATAATTTACGTGACGGGATTCCTGTGGTATGCGGCGGTATACATGCACATGCGCAGTAGGGTCAGAGTCTATTATTTTCATCATTCGTCTTTATCTTTCGTGTCTTCAATACCATTCGACGAAGGCATTGAAATACGCACTTCGGGTAACTCGAGGGACTCCTTCGGGTCGAGGACCGGTTCGTCCTCTTCGATAGCCGTCAACCTTCTCAGCTCCACGCCGTCATCATCAGAGTCCAGATATATTTTCCTGTCCGCAGCGAACCACAGCCCAGGCTCTTGGTCGTCGTTGTCCCGCGAGTGTTTACTGCGATGCTTCCCATGTTTGTGCCTGTGTTTATTTCTGCTGCCATGGTGACCATGGTTACTATGGTTACTTTTGTTTTTGGGGCGTTTTTTGGCCGCGCCATCTTTGGCGAACGATTTCCATAACGAACTCTTCGTCATTTCGTCCGTGATGTTGATTGGGGTTTCTGTTTGAGTTGGGCCATTTTGGGCCTTCTCCCCGTCAACCTCATCCTCCTGTAGTAAGTAAACAAAATAGCAAACTTACAAGCGCGTCTATCAGGGTCGAATCGCTACACCCTCTCGCCAGCATTGCATGATGGTTACCAATCCCATCATCCTCTGGGCGCGAGTCACGTTCGTCACGCAATATTCCTTACTTTGCACCATTATTACCATGGCACCAACAACACAATTTAAAATAATAATAATAAATAATTTTTTTACAGAAACGAATACATTTTTACAAAAAAATCAGGTATTTACCTGTCCGCTTTCGCTTCCCTCGCAGCCATCATCAAGACCGTCCGCCATTGATTCGTTGAGTTTCTTCTTCTTGACGGTCTCGGGCATCAAGTCGTCGAGTACCTCTAGTTCGTGCTTCGAAAAGAACCTCTCCATCACTGTACGCACCGCAACCAGCAAAAGAACCTGAAATGAATCCATAAGTATTGGGATACCTGTGGTTTCTACAGAAGGGAGTGTGTAATCCCAGACACTAGAATTATCCTAGAATTATTTTGAAAAAAATTTCTAAAATTATTTACCGAATTTCTCCCAAAAGGCTCTAAAATTCTTTCATAAATGCCTAAAAGTCTCAAAAAATTTGCTAGAATTCTCGAACATTCTTGTGAAAAGTCAGAATATATATGGATGTGGAATGCAAAATTACAGTGAGAAACCGCTGATTAGTTGCACTGTATACCTCTTTTGGTCAGCAGGGATACAAAAATATGCGTTTTCTCGTCGTCTGTGCTTGTGGAAAACTGCCAAAGCGTCGCCTGGAAAGTCATAGTTTTTCAAAATTCTCACAAACGTTTTTTTTTAATTCCTGAGATTTTCTAAAATTATTTTTGTTGTCTAAAATTCTCAAAATATTTTCTGAATTGTGTCTAGGGAGAGACGGCGTAGAGCAAGGTTACTCACCATGATTGGGAAGATCAAGGCAGCTGGGGTAGATTTGATGGCCCATAGAATGACGAGACACGTGCACTGGATGATCGTGAAGATGTGAACTCGCGTGATCTTGATGCGACGAAGGTAGATCAGGTCGGGTTGATGCTTGGCTGGCATGAAGATAATCTTTAGACGCTCAAAGAACTGGTAAAACAAAAACATAATAAATATAAAATAGGATGGGAAAGCGAAAGAAAAGGGGAAGGAAAGAAAAGGATGAGATAGAGAAAATAGGAAACTAAAGCAAAGGAAAAGGAAAGAAAATATATTCGTTCAAAACACTGGTAACATACATAAAAAGAAATAATGGGAACGAGAAAGGGAAGGGAAAAAAAGCAGAAATCTCAAGCAAAAAAATGATAATACATTTGTTCAAAGGAGCTGGTAAGATAAAAAGAATGAAATAAAAGGAAGGTAAAAACAAGCAAAGGAAGGAAAAGTCAATTGTCACTACATGTACACGAAGTTGTACTAACCTGAAGTCCTTTCAACGCAGAGAAACCCATGTACAGAAACAAACCAAATAGAACAGGCATAGGAATGACCTGTTGATAGAAAACCAGTATGTCAAGCTATGGTGACTTCTGTAAAACAAGGCAAACTGCTCTAGTGTTCACTTGTTGGGCTGTACATAACGCATTGTAGGAACATACTGAGAAACATCCAAGAATTATTACTCGGGCTTCCAGTGGAAGGCCCGAGTCAAAAAATGCAGGCTGTCCGTGCCGCCTAATCTAAAATTATAGGCCTTTAATGTGCATGCGCACTGTGCCGCTGACATACTGCAAAGGCTCAGAGTTACAAATAGTTGCCGATTGCCTGATTGAACATTGTTGAGTCATAGACATCTACATTGTTAGTACGCATGCTCTAGTATTCGCTGTATCGATTTATCAAATGTTTCGAATTCAAGTTATGGCATAGTATTATCTTGAAATGCCTAGTTACCTTTAGCACAGGAGTCATCAAGACAGAGAAACCAATCAGCATAAAGATCATGGTACCAGTTATACGCTGCTCTCTGTAACCATGAAAACAAATATTCAAACAATGATACAGTGGAGTACACAACATAGACGAGATTCAGACATACCGTACTCCTAAGAATTTAGATTTTTCACCGGGTGCAGTGCACTGAGACTCAACGAACAAGCTTTGAACATGAGACACAGATAGTACAGTAGCTGCTACGATCCACGGCAGACCAAGCACAGAGCATATGCCGATGATGATAGCGACCAACAGTAGGTCTAGGTGATAGCCAGCTCCTTTCTGTACATGTAGAAAGAATAACATTAGTCTGGTATTTTTACCTGTAGTAAGAGTTTGTCAGTATAGTTGATGTTTTTCAAGAAACAAAAGCATAACTGTGTGAACTCAAGATTCGTGTTTGGAATACCTGTTCTCATTGACATTTTCTACGCATGCATGTAAATAATGCACCTGCTCATTAGAGTTCAAACCGCAATTTCGGAAACTGAAGCAAAGCGCACAGATGACGTCAGTGTTCATGTTTGTCCAAGGTTTTTAATTTATTTTTAGCATTCTTGCATTCTTTGCAAAGAAAATAGATCTTTACGAATCCCTTAAGATTCAATTTTGATTTGTTTGTCTGAGTTTTAGCCTATTTCTAGGAACAGTGTGCTTTGCTATTTAATACTCGCGCATTCCCATAAGAATCCTGAGCCATTAGAGGCCTACACAAGTTCAGAGAAAAACCTTTGTGGCAAGAGGAAAAATACCCTGGGTTGCATAGGCTTTTGTTTTGCTTTCTGTGTGTTATAAGTGCCGGAAAACAACACATAAAACAAACCCAAAACAACAGAGGTGAGAGACAAGCGCTCTCCCTGCTACGCCACCAGTCAAATTACACCCAGTTCCAATAGAAACGTACACCTTACCTTGAGTTTATGTTCCCGTCTGTTTACGATCAGTGCTGTAATCTGCTGGTCCATAAACACTAGTATAGTAGCGAGCACTGCAGGGATAGCAGCAGCTACGATCACCCAAGCAGGGTTCTTACCAAGAGGAGGAACTAACCAACCTCTCTTCTCGCTCGCTGTTGGCCTGAAGCTAAGGGGAATTTTCAGCTTGGGGGTGTTGACATTGAAGGCCAGATCGACACCGACGAAGACCAGGATGGAAATAAGGACTGCAAAGTCAGAGACTTTGTCACGGAACTGAAATTAAAGCATTCAAATAAGAATAAAACAGTACACATATTTTCTTCCTGAACTTCAGAAAACTAAACATTTAAGTAGATTCAGATGTTTTTGAAACTCCAAATGATGGGGTCATTGCAAGAACAGCATAAGTGACTTTGATCAATATCAATCTTCATCCCAAGGAATCTCCTCTTTCCTTATACAAATGTAGGGAGAATTTATTTCACATTTAATCAAAGTCACTCACTCTGTTCAAAAACCTATCTGGTAGTGAGATTCAACTTACTTTGGTTGGGAAGTAGGGACTGCTGCGAAACGACTTGAGTGAAATTGCCAAAGTAAATGTACCAAGGGTGAGAATTGTAGACAAGAAGAACACATTCTCATCACATGCAATTCCAGATAGCATACCTCCTTGGGAAACACAATCCTTTATAGGCACATAGAGTTTGGTGAAATTTGTAACAGTCGTGTTGACTAACGTTCCATTTAACAGAACAGGTCCAAAGTACTTCATTTCCTTAACACAGTGACAATCATGGTGATCCGAGTAGCCAGTTGCAATAGGATGTTCACTATTTACATGCCATAGTTTAGAAAATCCCTCAACAATGAAGATGAGAGCGATGAGAGTAGCAAAACACTCTTCTGTGAATCGAGTGAAATAACAGACAAGAGAGCTTGCATCTGTAATGACCAAAATTATACAGTACAGCATTGTCCAAATCCCAATCCACATTCGAAAGGGTAGGTATTCTAAATCTGCCATTAGACAGAAAGAGTAAATAATTTCTTCGAAAACCAGCATTGGTCCCGTTGCGCCAAGAATAATCAACGGTTGACCACCAAGCAGGGAGAACAAAATACCACCAATCGCACAAGCAAGCATCTGTTCCATGGCACCCTAATGGGGAAACAAATATTGCAGCATTACTAATAAAAATAATATTAATCTTTTGTTTATCCTGGCTGATTAATTTGAAGCTAAAGCTTGTGGGGGTCTGAATTACTCCACACACACTCCTCACTACATTCTATATTCTGTACACACAACACTCAACTCACAATTTGTTTTTCACGGAGGAAGGAAAACCCCCCAAAAAAAACTCTTGAAAAATCCTTCAAAGATAGGAAGAGAACCAACAACAAACTCACATATAAAACAGAGTTGGGATTGAACCCGAGTGACAGTGATGAGAGGCGAGCACTGCCACCCTTGCTCCCCATTGTTAACAGTGCATCTGTGTTTTATCTATAGACATTCTCAATCGCTTACCATATAGTTATCAGTCTTGGTTCCCATGAGACCACCAAATGTAATGATGGGAGTTAGACAAGCAAAGTAGATAAAGATGACAGATGCGATGCACTGTGGGCTAAAAGCATCCTTGAAGTCACTGCAGTACCATGGCAACCTTCTCTTTAAATCTGCAATAAGTCCACCAAATGGCCTGCACAATAAAATATAGAAGATATTTAGGCAACTTAGCGAGGCAGTTTGTACAGTGTATTATGTACAGTGTAAGTTGTGTTCAAAACAGGTGAAGCATATCACTGTAGCAGGGCTCAAAATAACGGCCAGTCAACAACAATGCTGGTCAAAATTGGTATTTGATCAGTCAAATTCGTATTTGATCGGTCAAATTCGTTTTTGAACGGTCTTGTTGACCGTTCATGTTTGGAAACAAATTTAATGATTACATAAGAAGTAATGAACTTATATCCAGATATAGGCAATGACCAGTCAAAAATCTATTTGGCTGGACATCTTGACCAGCGTATGACTGGCCGTTATTTCAATCCCTGCTACATGGGGTCCATTTGCATGCAAAGACATTGAAGAGTGGAGGAAACTTTGTGCAGCGGTATTTTGCTTTTCTAAAGGCTTATCACTTTGATGATCTTATATAATCGGCATTAGATCTGATCTTTCAATATGGATCAGTGGCAGACTCAGTGACCTGGCCTTGCAGGTTTGACCACAAAGAACGGCTTACATTTCAGAGTCAGATCTTGCCCTAACTATCACTTTAATACTCTATAAGCAGCTGACAAAAAATAACTTAGTGACATATATCTTACTTTCCTGTTCTTCTCAAATGTTCCTCTCTGTCAGCAGGGTCGTGATCGTCATTCCTGTTACCCCACTCCAGTCTCTTTTCCTGTGACGGCACAGTGGCTGGGGGCTCGATACGAATCGAGGGATCCCATTCACCAGGTGGTAGAACTGTGACCTGAGGAAAAATCCTTGTAAATCTTACACAGATGCAATGAAAAACAAGACAAAAGAGCTGAAAGGAGAACTATACTCATGAATAATATGATAATGATTTATTATAGGCTGAAATATACATTTATAAATGGGAAGAAACAAAATGGCGTCGAGTACATGCCACATAAAATGTTTTAGTTTTCACTTGTTTGTAAAGAACAAAGTTATTTATTGGGTTGGGTCTTACAGGGAAAACTGTGCTTTCTTTGAAAAGGCAACCAACTTGTTTGTTCACACAAACAAAAAAAATTGAGCCAGAAAACCGGTCCGGACTGTAAGACTCTGGCCGCTCAAGGAACCAATCAGATTGTTCAATTTCATCCTGACCAGCATGTCATATAATGATAACTTATATTAAATTTTTACCTGCATGAGAAATTCATCAATGCCAGATAGCAGGTCATCGCGGCAGTTTGCTTTATATGCAACCTCATGGAAAATCTGAAGGTGACAAAATAACATTACTTAGTACTTGTATACCTTACTTCACCACTGACCTGCTTCCAACAAAACTTTGTAGCTCAGTTGATAGAGCATTGCACTAGTTAGCATTGCAAAGGTTCAAATCTCATTAAGGTCTCAGTATTTTTCTGAGCCTCTAACATGCAACTACTTAAGTTGCACACTCACTGTGACAATCATCACCATATCTACGTACATGTATGTTATTTAACAATTAAAAAAACAATAACCTAGGACAATGATTATGATACTTACTTCATCAGACATCAATGTTGCAATAGCTCGGCCTACTTCATGATATCGACCAGGAGTGCTTGGTGGCCCAAGCATAATGAAAATGAATCTTGTAGGCAATGGAACTTCTGTCAAGTCCCGAAGCACAATGCTATTTTCCAGTCGTACAAATGTTATGATGGGTTTATTTAGTATGTCTACTTCTCCAACAAGGGCGTTGGACGCTTCAGCACCAACTGGTATTTTCTTCATAAAGTTGTGATCAAACTGTAGAACAAAGTGAACTTGTTTTATAACAAAGTGTAGTTACATAGTTAGGTACATAGTTAGGTACATAGTTAGGTACATAGTTAGGTACATAGTTAGGTACATAGTTAGGTACATAGTTAGGTACATAGTTAGGTACATAGTT
>JAUPMF010072426.1:0-10152 GCA_031471435.1 Stomphia didemon | reverse complement strand
CTTGATGTGAAAAAGTCTCAAACACCTGGTCCATGGCTAACTGATGCACCTAACAAGAAAAAAGAGAGTTGTGTGACTCTACGTACACTAATGTCACAATCCTTGAATGGTGGTACTAGGACTCCACATACACTAATATCATAGTCCTTGAATGGTTGTACCTCGTGTTTTAGATCTCTGGAAATCTTAAATATTCTTTGGAGAGCAAGGTCTAATAAGTTGGCACTACTGCTGCTCTGTGCTGGAATCTGAAAAACAACACCTCATCACTAGAATACAGAACGATATAATTAATGTACAAGTAATTTCTTAAATGTTCAAATATTCAACCAATCACATTGCTTTATCACAGTAGTCACAGTAAGGTACACAATGATTTAACCACTCATATGAAAACAACTCTATTATTGATTAAATATTAGTTAATTAGTTAACTAATGTTATCATACAGTACAATTTAATCTAATCTAATTGGGAAATTCATGAATACTTCCTGAAAACAATAGAAATCAGGACCATGGAGTGTGTTTGTAAATAGTACATACAGATTTTGTCCTGATTTACATAAGCTGTTTTCATTTGAGATGTGTTCTATTGCCAAAATAACTGAAAAACATGACTTCCTACATGTAGAAGTTTCTCATATTGTACATATTACATATTACAATAATTAAATTGTTCAGTTTCTCACCTCATTTTCCAAATGTCGTTCAATAATATCTTTCATGACATCCTGTGCATTCTCGCACAAAGCTATTATACTCTCTCTCTTTTCTTTTCTAGTGTGTGATGAGTTGATGAATGGCTGGACATCCAGTAGAATCTTTTCTAGTGATTGCTCAAATTTGATTTTAGCTTCTGTTTCACCAGGGGAACTTTTCCGAAAAGACTCCAATGCATTCTGTTGAGAGATATAATAATGACAGTTCTTATATTATGGCAAGGCCAAATCTATATATACATCTATAAGATAAAGCAAAATTTAACTTAAAAACAGTTGACAGTTTCGTTTCAGTTGAATGAACACAGGCTTCAGTTTATACAAAGCGCGCGTACAGCTAGATGTAAAAACATTACAGGCCATATAATAAATTCCTTATTAACCTCACTTGTTTGGTCTGCACAGATATTTCTCTGTACAGACCTCATGCTCGGTTAATAAGAAGTTAATATTCAATCACTGTTTTCACATGAACCCCTCCAATTACTATTTAAAAAAAAAGGAAATTGAACATTTACACAAACCTAAGCAGGAAACTAAGCTTCTAGAATTATGATCTACAAAAGTATGGTTGCCATGGTAATAGGTGCTGATCTGAACATAAGGTGTTCATCTCTTATTTAGCATGTAATACTTACATGTAATACAAAGAGGGTAAGAAGCATTTTGCCTTCATTATTTTATTACACACACAAGTTTATACATAGAGACAGACAACTCACCTCAAAATTTTTCATGTCCATCGCTAAGTTTTCTTCTTTGCTTACTTTAGATTTGCAGTTATCTTCGGTTACTAATCTGATTGTTGAAATTGCTTCTTTCATTTTATGGAACACGCCATCTCTATTTGACTTTGCGGCCATTGAGCCTGGGTGCCTTAAACAAGTCTGAGAAATGACAACAGAAAAATATCAAGTACAGTTCATCAAATATGACTGCAATGACTTAGTGACAGTGCAACAGAACCCCTTCCACAGTATGCCAAATAATCAAGTTTATATACAGGACAAGAATCATATCATTATATTATTATATTATACTAGCTTTTATATTTTATTGACTATTCTTCTTTCTCTGTCAATTATGTGCAGCTGAAAATGTTATATTGATATTTGCACAATATAGTTCAATAATTACTCGGGCTTCCTGTGGAGGAAAGCCCGAGGTTATGATTAGGCTCCGTTTTTCTTATTATTTGCGTTCAGTCACAAATCGCCGTCGGCGCTTGTGAAGTATGCGCGCATGCATAGAATGCGCTATGCGAGCACATGGTTGAGCAATGGCAGATTTATGGTGAAGAAGCAAAGAAGCAAAGAAGGCCGAGTTAACGCAGATATGCGTCTTGTTTTTAATATATTATCACTATTATAATATTTCTTACCTTGGAAGTTGTTAGTAGCATCATTGTAGATTTCTCCAGGATTGACCTTGCACAACACATCTCTGCACGAAGAACATCGTCCTTTAAATCCTATAGTACACGATTAATATCCCAGTGTCAATTAGTCAATTAGTCAAGTCAATTAGGTGTATTTTGGTGCAACAGTAACTAAACATATTAGTAACTAGACACATACAGTAACTGTGTGAACTCAAGCTTTCTTATTTGTCCGTCTCAGGCTCGCTCAAGATTCGTGCTTGGGATACCTGTGCTCATTGACATATTCTACACATGCGCTTTTTGCATCATTCTACACATGCACTGTAGAGACTTGGCAGCAATTTGTGACAAAATATTAAAAAAGCCCATCCATAAACTTGGGCATTCCAATGGAAGCCCGAGTAATAAAAATTAATATAAAGTGCAATTTAAAATAATCAATGTGAGTTCAGCTACTGTTACTTACATTTTGCCTGTCCCCTGAGACGTGTGCTAATTCAACCATTTCTGCCCCAAACTGACTAAATGTCTGAACAAACTCTGTGAATGAGTTAACGGTCTCTAGCTTCTGCAGCCTTTCATCAACCTAAACAACAAAATAAATGCAAATGTTTTCTGGCTTTTTTTACATTGAAAATATTTATTAATAGATTTCCCACAGTGTTGTACTAAATGGATGATTCCGAATTTGTTAATCCATCATAACATCTGTTATCTTAATCTTCAAAGCTTTGGCACAAAAATGTCAAATATGAGAGACAATCTATGAGGAATCTTTTTGAATTACCTATGTGGTCCTAATTAGATTGGTATAAAATTAACATTTCAAAACCCAAGATGATTGGGAGAGGCTGGATAATCTTTGATTCCCCACACTATTCTAATCAACAATAATTAAAAATTAATAAAAAGAGAAACCTCGCACATATTCAACATAACCTTTGACATGGATTTAAGACAATATTATTTACTTATGCAGAAAGCTTTCTAAGTTGAGTGATGCATGCATGCAATTAGAACACAAAAATATTACAAAAGTAAAATAATGAATTATGCAAATTTATTTTACTTTCTCAATAATATTTAGATTTCAAGTTCCTTGGAAATTCAAATAGTTTGTAAAGTTGATTTGTTCTGATCAAACGGTTTAGAAGATAATAACATCGGATCTGAGTCATATCGAGAGAAGTTCAAAATCATACAAAAATATTTTAAAGTACTGTATATATATGTACAAGTGTCGGATCAATATCATTATAATACGAAGTACATGTAATCAGCGATTACTTCGCATGAATAAAATGAGTGACTCAATTGAGATCGAAACCTCAGAGGAGAGATAAGGAAAGCCACTTCAAAACATTGTCTAAAGGTAGCGAAATATTTGTTAAACTATTTATCACCACAGCTGATGAAATCACGACAGGTTCACTAATTTCACGTGGGGCAAATTTGGAGACAAATATGGGTAACAAAATGTAAACAAGGGCAAAAAAGGGAATTCAAAGTGATGTGAAATTCTTAGCAGTGAAGCATATTTTACGGCTCTTGTTTTAGACTTCAAGTATTTCAGTTACCGTAAAAATCATGACTCTGATATTAGTTTTTTTCAGAAAAGGTAATAAGCTGAATTTGATACTTACCACATAATATACTGTACAAATAATATGTACAAAAATATATAAAGTTTTAAAATTCAGGTTTTGAAATGAAAATGCAAAAGGCATATTTAGAATATCGGGATATTTTGGTATTCTTTGAAGGATTCGAGAGATTGTTATGTGAGAGATTGTTATGTCTACTTGATAGGATTACCAGAATATATAAAATATTAAAGTCACCAAAATATTATGAGAGTTCTAATCGGAAATTTACAGTTATAACCTCAACAAGTACGGCAAGCTGCTAAAATATTCTAATAAAAGTGTTAATAAAGGTAAATATGTCGTCGACTTAGGATAGCTTTAGTGTCTTTTATTTCAGGATTTTGAGTGAAGGATTTTATACTACGAAGTTCGCGCGAAAGTCGAAGTCAGTGAGAGACCATGACTGGGAGTTGGGAGAAAACTGACTTTTCTTACCTTTTTAACTACGAGAAGAAGCCTTTTAATCATAACTGAGTCCGCTATGATGAGCACTCTAGTGATAGCAGACAACAGAGACCTTGCAGCTCTGACCATTGCAGTTTTCTCGAAGGGAATTCCATCATCATCTTCTATAACGGCGGCGGCCATGGCTGTGGCCGAGGTCAAACTAGAGATCACTTCACCGGCCTTTCTTGCTTCTTCACAGGCCTCTTGCATCTCAGCTGCAACGTCCTCATTCTCTTTAGCTATTTGTGCCCCTACCGTAACAAACTTACACACGGCATTTTTGACAGTCTCTCCAACTTCTTTGATGGCTTGTCTTCCTCTCTCCGTACGCTTGCAACGGTCCTTGTGGTTCACCAATGTAGTTATCTAGTAAAAATAACAATACGCCCAACAAACGTTAATACACTCCTGAGTGAGACATTGGTTTGTTTAGACACGCTGGAAAGCCCCTTAGGATAACAGAAGGAGCAGAAAGCCGACGAGAAGAGCGTGGAATAGAAAGCAGAGCATGGGAGCCATACCTGTGTCACCAGCGGAATCAATGTCTGTTCCACAGATTTACTCCGTATTTCTAGATTTCGTGAATCCCACTTTGCCATTCTACAGCAGAAGCCCTAGACTCGGCAGTATATATATAAAATGACGAAGAAGGGGGTCACAATTCGTTCATGTTGGCAGCTGTGTGTGTTATAACGCCAATCCGGGCTAGAAACTCGACGATGTTTTACGCGCGATCGACGGCCGACACAATACGTCAATCAAATTATGTCATGCATGGATGACCATGGTGAAACGCGATTCGCCAATAGAATCACAGAATTACAGCGATCATTTTTGTACGCACACCACCAGGAACGTTGGAATGAGGATCTAACTTCAAACATAGTTTGACTAAACATAGAGTGATTAAAATGAAATGAAACGCACCTAGTGCGTGCCTAATATAATTGGTTCTTCCGACTTCCATTGCGTAGATTTTTTACCGTGTATACATCATTTGTAACTGGAGAAACAGAGTCAAGTTTTATACCATGAAAGAATTTGACCTAAACTTCAGTCAGTTAAACGGAAGGAAAAAAGTTCGCATGGCATATCTAGTTCGTGATCACGTCCACGTGGGTGAACGGTCCCACGATACTGTGCGGCACCCGCGCGTTTGTCCCCGCCCGCCCGCAGTCCTTGGTTGGATACGACCCCTACTGCTGGAACTTTATCTATGGAACGATACTTCCAACGATAATAAAGGATTAACTATCCATGGAAATATTCATATGAAAACCAATCCATAGTGACGAAAACAATCCTCATTCATTACCTTGGGCATGCGCAGTAAGAACACGAAGTTTTGACCTGCGGAATTGCACCTGTAAGTCGATACAACGTTTCGGCATGTATACAGTCTGGAAGTATCGCCCCTTTATTTTGTTTTCAATGTTATCAATATTTCTCATTTTTTGCACAGATTTGAGTCTTTTGAATACAAAAAATATGTATTTGTTTTCTGATTTTCTTCAAAACTGCAGATGTAAAATGCGCACAGTTCTGACCACCCTGTCTTTCTACCGCTACAACAATTTAGCGGGGAATGTTGTGCTTGCATAATACAAGAAATATATTATTTGTCACTGCTTTAACCGAATCAAACAAAAAATTATATATTTAAAATCCTTTTCTAATTCAGATTGACTGCATATCTTTCAAATTGAAAGTCTCATGTTTTTCTGCTACTTTCTGGCCAAGGCCAACTAATTCATTGATTGTCTTTTTAGCTTTCCCATACTCTTCTTTGGAGAAATGTTTTTTGAGTATAGGGTCTTGCATGTACAACAAATTATCAGCAGTACGTGCTAAGGTGAGTAAGACGTGGATGTAACTGCTTGGTTGGGCATGGTCCAAGGCCACTGCACGGACGTCTCTCACCAGTGCTGCTCCGGCCCCTTCGAAAATATGCAACATAACAAATCATGGGTGCGTGCTTGTTATTATATATATACAAAATAAGTATATAAACTTAGGTGGGTATCCATTTATTTGAAATGGGTACGGCCTCTACTTGAAGAGGGTACTAGCGATTATTTGAGGAGGGCAGCTCTTTATTTGAAGAGCTAGGGCTGCCCTTAATTTGAGAAGGGTACCCCTTAATTTAGACAGCCCTTTATTTGAGGATGGTACCCCTTTTAATACTTAAAAAGGGTAGCGTTTATTTAAAAAGGGCAGCCCTTTATTTATAGACGACAGCCGGCCTATATTTGAGGAGGGTAGCCTTTTGTTTGAAGATGGCAGCTCTTTATTTGAGAAGGGCAGCCTTTATTGAAAAGAGCAGCACTTTCAATATATTAAAACATTATAGATATATTTATAAATTAAATTAAAATCACACATCCATTAATAATATATATCAAGAGACCATTAATAGTCTCTTGTATGTATATACTTCTGGTTTACCTGGTTTTAGTGTTGGGTAGTTACGGCCTATGAATTTGGGTTCCATTCCCAGAATGCCTAGCGCCACCAAGCTGTCTAATGTGTGGGTTACACATTTACTGGCTGCCTTTAGCTGACCGATATCATGGAAGACCCAAGCCTTGACTTTATCTGGTTTATCAGGATTCTTGTGGTGGTGTTTTAGTATAGCATCGAATATAGCGGCATCAAGGTAGGTGCCTGTTGGCGAATCATTTATTACCTGAAATAACAAAAAACAAATAGTTGTATATAAGTAGTGTAGCAGCTTCTGATCGGATACCCAAAACAATAGAATTCATTGTCTCTTCCAATGCTTCGTTCGTTCAATGCATTTGCACTTCGAGTCCTAGCCTGCGCCGTAGCTTGGCGGACTTTGGAAAGGAAAAGAAGGAAAGAGTAAGGACGTCCCTATTCTTTCCCTCCCAGACCGCCAAGCTACGCAGGCTATTCGAGTCCAGTATAGTCCAGAAAGTCTCAGACCCTTTTTTAGTCCGCCCCGTTAAAGTGCCATAGTGCCATGCAAGTATGTGTTTTTAAATACGCTGTGGCTAAATGGTCGGCAGTCAATCTTTTTAAGCATTTATGAAAAATAAAATGGACCAATCAAAACCAAACTAGTCGCTTAAAACTTCTGGACTAAGCTACGATAGTTTGGTTTCGATTGGTTCCTTTAAACGACTGACGGCCATTTAGTATTTTTAGACTTTGACCGGCATGCGCAGTCGATAAAATATTTCAGCTAAACGTGTCACGTCCTTAGAAAATAATTTTGAAGACCCCCCCTTTGAATATCAGTCTTTGAATAATTTTTCGGGAACTAACTCCTTCTTGTAATACAGGAAAAAATTCAAGACCTCCCACTTTCTCCGCCATCCCCCCCTTCTTTTTATTCAATGGTCCGTCCCTTAGAATGCCTCGATCAGTCGAGTTTGATGTTTTTCATTGCCTGGTCGGTATACAACAATCAGTTCCAATCAGTTCGTTTCTAAGTATACTATATACTAGTACCTTAAAGCGAATTGTGTCATATTTTATTCCAAGAGTTTTGGTTGGTATAACTTCCACTCCTGCTTTGCCCATAACAACCAAATCAACCAAAGCAGCGGCCGCTACTCCAGCATTAGATTCGACACATCTCAATCTTCCACCGACATCTCCGCTCTTCGAGTCCTGCCACAACAGGCACAACGCTTGGGACAGAGTCAGCTGCTGCTCGCGAATTTGTTCTTTATCGAAATAACTAGAATTCACGATCTGCGAGATCGCTTGGGACATATACGTTGCTGCAACATCCAAGCTAGCCCCGTATTCGGCCATGTTCGTGATATCACTAGATATTCAGAACGTCAAATGTTTTGGTTTGAACTGGTCATAGTCTATTTATATATTGGACTGACGTTACTATAGTAACAGAAAGCCGGTCACGCGCAGGTGCAGAAACCTTTCGATATTAGTTCCGTTCACTGCACTTCAGGCCCCAGTTTGGGAAAGTGACAGACTTTGCTCTCAAAATAGTTTTCCCATACTCTTCTTGAGACCCAGTTTATCCGCAGCACGTGCTAAGAGCACGGATGTAACTACTTGGCTTATCTTGGTCCAAGACCACTGCTCAGATGTCTCACCTAATGTTTCTTTGACTTCTGTAAATGAATGTATGGTCACGACAGACTACGGTATGCTAATTGTTATAATATAGATCCATAACAATATTCACCTGGTTCAGTTTAGTGTTGGATACCTGCGTCCTCGATTTGCCTTTGTGCCTGTTCCATTACCAGCTCCACTAAGCTGTCTAATGTGCGGGTTACACCATGGATCGTAAATCGTAACAGCTAGAATGACCAGACCATAGATCGCAAATAGTGATCCTTATACGATCCATGACCAGACAAGTCCCGTCTTGGGTTTTCCACAATGTGTAACCATGGATCGTAAAAAAAACCATTCTGTTTTCTGGTGATGTTTTAGTATGGCATCAAATTTAGCGACTCATTTATATTAAACCTGGTCCTAATCTCTGTCAGTATGGACAAGAAATGTATTGAAACTAGATTGGAAGTAATATGTAATTCCAAGACAAAATACAACTGCGTCGGCCAGGAATCGACCATTATACCACCGACGCGATTCATGGAACTGAAACTCTGTCAGTATAATGTACAGTACAGTATACAATGGTAGAAACATATCGGTTATTTCAAAGAAGAAAATAAATTAGCTCGACTAGATATTCCAAATGCTTTTTATTGGAATATGCTTTAATAATCAGTACGCGTATACGTTATAGTGCACAGGGGCGGATCTAGCACCCCCCCCCCCCTAAAAAAAAACCTGGATCCGCCCCTGGTGCATGAAAATGACCCTTACAAGATGGGACTGTAAATTAAAAAGTGCAATAAAAAAGTGTGATCTCCATCAAGTTGTCGATATTTGTCTATAAATGGTTACATTATTATGGATATATTATTTGAGAAACCCCAAATGATGTTGGAACAACTTTATACAAGACCAACTAAACCATCTATTCTTTCTTTGGCCCTGACATATTCTTTGCTGGAGAAGTGTTTTTGCAGTATAGGGCCACCCAGACACATGCGCTTATCTACAGTACGCGCTAGGGTGAGTAGAGCACGGAGGTAGCTGCTTGGCTCAGCTTCATCTAAAGCCACTGCTCGGATATCCTTCACTAAGGTTTCTACAGATCCTGGAAATCAAAGTACCGATTAGTATGTCATTGTCAAAGAACAACTAAACCAGGTCTATAGAGAAGCGGCACCGCACATTACTGACGGACACAGCATGGTGGTCTGTAGTTGTCATACATGATTACAGAGTTCGTTACTAACCTGGTTTTAGTGCTGGGTACTCGCGTCCACTGAAAGTGGTTTTCATCTCCAGTATTCCCAGATCCACCAGGCTGTCCAACGTGTGGGTTGAACATCTGTCATCGGGGTTGTTTTTGCTGATGTCACGGTGAATCCAGGACTTGATTTCGACTTGTTCGTCCGCCGCCTGCTTGTGATGGTTTAATATAGCATCGTATATGCCAGCATCAAGGTATGTTCCAGTTGGTGTAGCATCGATTACCTGGCGAGGGAATCAATGGTGACAAATTAATGTTGTTTTTTATATTTGTTATTCATTTGTTTAAGTTAAATATTTGTTACTAGTTTTAGTGCATATGTATTTTAATATTCATGTATATTTTTAGATAGAAGGCCACTACTTTATTATCTCTTGTAACTATTTAGTGCTATCCTCTTAAAATAAAGAGTTTGTTGGTATTATTGTTATATTTGCTGAATGTGTCTAGTTGACCGAGACCGCACGTTATAACCACCTGCGCATAAATTACCGACAAACCATGCTCCAAAAACAAGGGCGGATTTAGGGGGGGGGGAATGTGTGTGTTGCGGGTGTACACCCCCCCTAAATCCGAAATTTGCCCTTTGTCCTATGCCCTTTTTCTGGTTTTGGTGCCCTTTTATTAC
>JAUPMF010072315.1:0-13621 GCA_031471435.1 Stomphia didemon | reverse complement strand
GGGAAATTCTAAACGAGTTGAATTGATAAATTCTGGTAAAATACAAACGACAACTTTGAAGCTTCGACAGAATTCCATCCTCGACGTTGGTGCCGAATCATCCATACAAAAACCTACAAGTCCATTGTTTTATCATCTTGATTCTCTAGTTTTAGAATCAGACTCGAAGGTTAATTTCAAGGGAACAAACGTAGCACTTGTTGCTACAAAGTTATTGATGAGAAAAAACTCACTACTGTCATCAAGTGGTCTTACTATGTCGCTCAATGTTACATCAGAAAGTATTACCATTGAGAGTGGTGCTAAGATTCCTGCATCTGGCGGTGGATTTGCACGAGGTCTTGGTTCTCCGATGTCCCCAGGGAGTGGAGCGGGTCATGGTGGCCAAGGAGGTGGCGCACACGGAGGAACCGCGTATGGGTCTGTATTTGAGCCAAAGCATTATGGAAGTGGATATTCTAAACGTGGTGGTGGAATCGTTATTATTAATGCAAAGCAAACTCTGTTGATGGACGGGCTTATTGCATGCGACGGTGATGCAGATTCCTCTGGTGGAGGAAGCGGCGGAAGTGTTTTAATCAAGGCCAACAAGCTAGAGGGACATGGAAAAATAACGGTCAACGGAGGCAACGGAGGCGGATCGACAGGGGGAGGGTCCGGCGGTAGAATTGCCGCTTATGTCACCGACAATGAATTCAAGGGCACCTTTTTAGCCTATGGCGGAAACGGTCAAGATCATGGCGCTGCTGGAACAATATTTCTCAGAGAAGTTGTCACTGGAATCATGCTTAACACTACAATTGTGGACAACAACAAGCAAGTTACTAAAGCAAAGACCAGGATAATGCACGAGCAACAAAAAGCATACACCATCCGCCTCCTCAAGCTTGTCAACAGCGCTCGCCTTGAAATAGCCTATTTAATCAAGACAGAAATGAATATTGATGTCTTGCAAATGGAAGGAGACAACAGCGGTAGTTTGTACGTCCATGCAAACCAAACACTTTCACTGAGTGCAACCAAAGCTGCTAGCACACGTCCCTTTATTTTCCCGTGGGCACTGATCGTGGAAAAAGGAGGAACCTTAAATCTTGCTCCAAAACTTTTGATCTTACGTACCCAGTCCACACCGTCGTTGTACCTTGCTGGAAGACTTATCGGAGGTCAAGAGATCGCTATTGGACAAAACGGCTTGGTGATTGTCGCTAAAACTGGGGTAATTGGTTCGACCTCTGCAACCCCTGGTAAATTTCTGTTCAGATCGCTACAAGTTTCCAGTGGTGGAATTATTAAGTTTGAATCCGATGTCACCTCAAAAATACCAGTGGAAATCCAGTCTTTATCAATTGATATTGCATACGGAGGAGTTATGAAAGGCTCATATTTACTTGTGAAAACTCCATCTCTAAATATTGCCTTCAATGGAACACTACGTGCTGATGGGCTTGGGTATCCAGTTAATCAAGGACCTGGAGCTGGAATAGGAATTATTGGTGGCAGCTATGGAGGTTGTGGAGGAGGGACCGGAAGGTATTGTCATTTGTATGGTTCTTTGTACCGGGCAATGGAGGTAGGCAGTGGTGGCGGCGGAACGATGTTGATTGGCAGTAATGCAGGGTACGGTGGTGGGATAATTGAAATATCTGTGGATTTTCTCGTTGTGGACGGCTCGATTTCTTCAAACGGTGCAAACGGCTGCAATGCCGCAGCAGGCGGTAGCGGCGGAACTGTCAACATCACTGTACTGAATTACATTTCGGGAAGAGGAAGTGTTATGGCATCTGGAGGCAATGGAAACAATAATGTGATTGGTGCAGGTGGTGGAGGACGTGTGTCTATTCTTGTCAATGGTCAGTACAAGTACAGTGGTCTCCTTCTCTCTAAAGGTGGCCAAGCTGGTTCCATGAGTGGATCACCTGGTACAATTTACATCGAGGAAAATCGTCCTGGACTAAGATCTAAACGGCTTATAATTGATAATCGTGGCAATGAAGCACATGTAACAACTAACGCATACTTGAACGAGACTGGCATTGGATCGTATAGTTTCAATGAGATGAAACTTTATGGCAACGTAGTACTTCATTTTGAAAAGAATGCCGTTTTATACAAACTCACAAGTGATGAGAAAAGCACTTTACACGTTCAGGACAATGTTATCTTGGTTATTGAACCCGAGTCGAAATCGTTAGAGCCAGACTGCAGCATTCATGTCGATCGTAATGGAGAGATACGAGTCCCGGATGTTGTGTCATTCCGAGGAGCAAATAATATATTTGCAGGAACACTAACTGGAGTCTTGGAAATGATCATTGGCGTGAGAAAGACAACACAGTTTTTATCCACAGCCAGAACAGCACGATTTATCGATGGGAAATACACGTATATAACAAAGAGAGGTGAATACCAGTTCTCCGCTCTGAGAATAAAACGCCTTGCCAAGCTGTCTTTTGAAAATGCGCGTCTTAAAAGTATCCCACTGACAGTTGGGGCATTGGAGCTTAACTATGGAGTCGTGCTCCAAGGTAGTTGGATGGACATAAAAGCTTCTGCCGTAATTGTCAATGCTGGGGCATTGATCGACTTGTCCGGACAAGGACACTTACGAGAATCTGGACCAGGTTCGGGCGGCACCATAGGCTCTTCAGGAACAGGAGCAGGCCATGGGGGCTTTGGTGGACTTGCTAATGGACACCTTGGACAATGGTATGGTTCAGCAATAAATCCTAACATGACTGGGAGCGGTGGTGGGAATGGAATGTCTGGCACTGGAGGATCTGGTGGCGGCTATCTTCATCTTAAGATAATAGGAGTACTAAGGATCGACGGTGAAATAAGAGCTGACGGAAAAGCTGGAGTCGGAGCTAACTGTGGAGGTGGTAGTGGTGGTAGCATTTACATTTCTGCACAAGATGTTTCTGGGAATGGAATCATTGCTAGTGAAGGCGGGAAGGGCAAAGGAACGGGAGGAGGAGGTAGTGGTGGACGTATTGGTATTTACACACAGACGCTGATGAGCTTCGAAGGGATCTTCACAACTGTTGGAGGTGCCAGTGTGTCTCTAGGTGCTGCTGGTACAGTCTTTATTCAAGACAACAACAAACGCATACCACGTAAACGCCTTTGGGTTCAAAACGTGAAGAAAGAAGGGAGTAGGCCAACAACGGTTATCTCGGAAACTATAATGAATGTATTCTATTTTGACGAACTCAAGATGGTCGGTAACGTACGATTTGAGATTTTCAGCCCACCACAACAACAGCTCATCATAAACATCAAGAAATTCAACGCTGACGGTGTCGGAGAAATGGCTGTTAAACGAAACCAAACATTATATGCAGAAGTTCTTGAGGCAAAAGAGAATCATCTAACGCTTACTACAAACGTCCACATCGAAGAAGGAGCAAATATGGTTGTATCATCGAGTATCACTGTTGATGGGGCGACATTGAAGATTGATGGCAAGATCTCGAACGTTCGCCATCTAGTTGTTGAATCCGGAAGCCGTGTACAATTTGGTTTGACCTCTCAGACGACGCTGTTAAACGGGAACAAATTTGTATTTCAAAGTCGCCCAGGCACACAGCAGTTTGCCTCCATTACTCTGAAAAGTGGGTCAGACTTTGGGGCTCCACAGAATTTGCGAATACTTGTTAAAATACTGGATATGAAAAATGGTGTCATCTTACGTGGAAGATTTGTCAATATTCAAGCTCAGAGTCTTTTTATTGGTCGTGGCGCTGCCCTGTCTACAAATGATGCTATAAATGAACGATCATCATCAGGCGATGGGACAGATTCTGTCTTAGGTGGGTCTGGAGGTGGCCATGGCAGTGCCGGAGGAGAGAGCAATGGGAATATACCAGGTGGCCACCCATACGGCACAATTTACGAGCCAAACACACCGGGAAATCCTGGAGGCAACGGAAATAGTTTGGCGTCAGGTGGGAAAGGAGGTGGTGTGATCCACATCATAGCGGACCTGCTCCTGAATGACGGATATATTACTGCTAATGGTGGCAATGCTGTTGCCTCGATGAGAGGTGGTGGTGGCAGTGGAGGTAGTATTTTGCTTTCTGTGAAGCAAGAGCTTAAAGGTACTGGGTTAATCTCGGCAAATGGTGGTCGTGGTGACGGAACGGGGGCTTGTGGTTCAGGCGGACGAATCGCCATTCATGTGTCGACTGCATTCAGCTACAGAGGCAAGCTACAGGCCATTGGTGGGATTTCTCGTAACATTCAAGTCTCTGGAGGCCCAGGTACTGTTTATGTCCAAGAGGTACGATACAAAGTACCATTTACTCAACTGCGTGTTGACAACAGTAAACAGAGCTGGATTCATTACGTCACTCTCAACGAAACAAAACCAACTTACATTTTCAATGAGCTTTACCTGTACAATAATGCTTCGCTAAGAATGAATGATGAGTCAAATGCTTCTATAGTTTTAGACATTAAAAAACTCTATGGCGATAAGTCAGGGCTGCTGCACATTAGGAGAAACCAAAAGATACTTTTAGAAGTGAACTCACAAAGCGCTGTCACTAAAACACCCGTCAACTTGAAAATCGAAAATGGTGGAGAAGTCGAAATGGCTGCGAAATCGTACATCGTAGGTACAGGTAATATTTCCTTAGATGTTAATGGAACTTTAACAACAGTGCGCGAACTGTATGTGACTCAGAACAGAAAAGTCATCCTACACAAAGGTGCGCGAACGTCTAAGCTTGAAGAACCAATGGGAACATTTCATTTCGCCAGTTTGCAGCTGTATAGCGGTAGTTTATTAATCATGGAAGATGAACCGGAAATGAAACTTGTAGCCGGATCTTTGAATATCAAATACGGATCGTCATTCACTGCCCATTATTTAAATATTATAACTAGCATGATTGATGTTGAAACGGGCGGAATCTTGAGCTGCGCAGGAGATAATTCTGCTCGACAAGCTATACCATCTTCAGAGGTATCTGCCCTGCCTCAAGGTGCCGGCGGAGGCCATGCAAGTTTAGGAGGACGAGGGGTTGGCGGACCCGGTGGCACGTACCATGGTTCGTTATTTCGACCAAAAGATCCTGGTCGTGGTGGTGGGAATGGAGTCAGTGGATCTTCAGGAGGAAGTGGGGGTGGCTACATTCTAATTGATGCTGGTACTGAAGTGATCAATGATGGAACCATCGATGTCGCTGGTGGGAAGGCTCAATCAACAGGTGGAGGTGGAAGCGGTGGAAGCGTTTATATAAAGACTGATCGATTTTTAGGTAACAAATTACATATTTTTGAATATTTCTATGAATTTTATTTCTTGCGTATAAAGAAACACTTAAATATTTATATACATATTTTTTTTAATTTGTTTAAAAGGGTTTGGTATCATAAACGTTAACGGAGGAACAGGTGGAGGAAACAACGCTGGGGGTGGTGCTGCTGGTCGAATAGCAGTCTACACAACTACAAATGCACATAGAGGCATATTCTTATCCCAGGGAGGCATTTCAACAGGGGGTAGGCACGGGGGACCAGGAACTATTTTCATTAGTGAAATCCGTTCAAAACGTTTATACACTCAACTGATCATCGATAACGTGCTGAGATCGGTGCAAGACGTTGTTACCATCTACGAGGCGGGAAAGACTTTCTTTACTTTCTCAGAAATTCAGCTGTGGAGGAGAGCATCAATTGTGCTCTCCCCTGGGAGTAATAAGAAGACTTTAGAAATTCACAAGTTTGTGGGAGATCGTACAGGTCTCATCCGCGCACGCGCAAACCACACTATACAGCTTGAGGCGTCACAAACAGGACACAGCGTTTCGAAGCCTGCCGTGAATTTACGGATTGAAAAAAACGGCGAGATGATTCTGGGAGCATCGCTGTACGTCATCGGAGATGGCGCAAAAGGACTGGGGCAGATTCCTGGAGACAAGTCTATCAATATTGACGGTCGGCTGACGGGCGTCACTCATCTGTTTCTTACCAAAAGACTCATGGCAAAGTTTTCACAGAACATTCAAACAGCAGAGAAACAAAATGAGACTCTTGTTATATCAGAAGTTGGCAAATTCACCCTGGCAGTGCTCGAACTTCAAGACGGTACAGAATTGCGTTTTGATCGCTCGAGTGGCATTCGATGTTCAGTTGGAAAGATTCATATGAAGTACGGAGCTCGGCTTATTGCTGACAAATTCCACATCGGCGTTACGACCCTTCTTTTGGAGTCAGGAAGTAAGATGACTTCATCAGGAGTTGATAGACCCAATCCAAAGGTTGGTCCGGTCGTGCCTGCTTCTTGTCGTAGCTCTGGTGGAAGTCATGGAAGCAATGGAGGCAAAGGTAGTAGTGAGGTTTTAAAGTACTTTAGAGTTATGCATGAAGTGTGGCTTCAAGCCATTGGCTCTTATAATGAATGAATGTTGATGTGCTTTAAATCTAAATGTGGAAAGTCACTGACGTATAGTAAATGTGTATTGTTGTACGTAACCATAATAATTAAAGTTTATAATTCTTATCAGTATCAGTATCATTCTTATCAGTATCGTCATCACCATCATTATTATCATCAAATGTTATCGTATCATTGTCATGTTCCTTAATATTACAAACAACACTATTTTACAAACCCATCCTTGTTTCAGGGCTTCCTGGATCTGACAGCAACTCACCGTACGGTAACCCTTTTGAGCCAAATGAGTATGGAACCATGGGATGCCCAGGCACTGCTTCTGGAGGCGAAGCTGGTGGGCTCGTACACATAAACATCGGAGACCATATTTATCTCGACGGAACAATTGAATCGAATGGAAATAAAGCAGCATCAGCGTCTGACGCTGGGGGAGGCAGTGGAGGTAGTGTCTTCATCAAGGTTGGCCGCTTCAGCGGACATGGGCAAATAGCAGTCAACGGTGGTCATGGCAACGGGGCCACATCCGGCGGTGGATCAGGGGGGCGCATGGCTGTTTATTCCTCAACACAGAACAAGTTTCTTGGCGAATACTTGGGAATTGGTGGTAGCGCAGGGGATCCCACAAAGGACAAAAGCGAGTTTTCTGGCGGGCCGGGTACAGTATACTTAAGTGACATGCGCAAGGGCTATAAATACACCCAGTTTCGGGTCGACAACAAAGACAGGCCCTGGTCTCACTACGTGACGCTCAATGGCAGCGAAACTGCTTACGAATTCGATGAGATGCACCTGGTTCGAAGTGCTTCGGTGCATATGGTATCTGACGCTACTGCACGAGCGATTACAGTAAACAAGATGATTGGAGATCGGACTGGCTTGTTGCATGTTCACAGGAATCAGACTCTGAACGTAGAATACAAAGATGCTACCTACACTATTACAAGGTATGAAAGTACTAAACTGTATATCTATTGTTACAATAATTCTTGTTTAAAAATAAGATAAAAATTAAGATAAAAACAACTTGCCGAATGATGAACGCAAAATGAATGGACAAATTGGCCGGCCCTAGGGCTGTTGGTAAGCATTCCACGCTTTTACGCGTTTCGATTTGAAACAAAGTCGGCATTTTACACGGTTATTAAGTCAAACATAGGGTAGTAAAGTTGATCGATTCGCTCTCGTAGGATTTCATTAAAGCTTATGGGACGAGGGCCGGTCATAGGAAAGGGTCGCAAATATAACCTTACCAACAAAATGTGGCTTGTGGTTCTATTAAAATAATGTTTTAAAGCATATTGATATGCCCTTTTATCTAACTTGGTATAGCAACATAACAACATAGCAACAAGGAAAGCTTTTTTATCTTTACAACTGATGATTTTATAATCACCAGAACTGCAACCAACTTCAAGCTAGACAGATTCTCCCATGCAACCATGGCTACCACGGTGCATATTGTTGGCCGCGGACCAGTAGCGTTTGACTGGGATGGCCGTGTCATCAATGTACAGCACTTGCGCGTTGCGCATGGGCGTAAAGTCCTAATCAATTGGCATGCGCATACAGCGGCCATTGAGAATGGCAAGTATCAGTTTATTGATCCAGACGGCTCGTTTACTTTCTCTTCCTTGGAGTTTGGCAGCGGTACGATCATAGACTATCCTCCACCAATGGGCGTCCACTTCACTGCAGGAATACTGGTATTGTGAACCGTTTTGTCTTTCAATAAATTTTATTAATATAAATTGAAAAGTTTAGAAAAACTAAAATCAAACTTCAAATAAACGTTCTCCTTTACGGTAAATAATTACAAAGATACTATATTGCCATTAAAACTCCTGACCACCAAGTAGTGAAAATCAATTGTTTTTTATCAAAAATCCATTATAATAAATCATTTTTTGGCCAAGCTTGTTCGGTCCGTACAGGGGAATATTTGGTCTCGTTATTTGTTCGTTTTTGTATGGACTTTGCCTAAGAAAGCTCGGTCCATACAAAAACGAAAAACGAACTCGACCAAATATCCCTCTGTACGGACCTCACGCTTGGCTAATAACCTCTATATATTTTAAATTTTTATTTTTATTTTCATTTTATTTTTGTGACAGTTTTTTCTCTTTTTGGACGAATATCTACAGTATGGAACGATGTATTGACCATTTGGAAGTTGCGCGAGGGTCTGAATCGAGTTACAACCTCATTGCATCCCATAATCCAATGCGTCCTGAGAACTCGACCCATTCCTCCGCGCAACTCCGATATTGAAAATACGAGTTTCATGTTTTGATTGTACTTTCGTTCCAGGACATCAAATTCAACTGTCGATTTACCGGCGAGTATTTCGAGATCGATACGTCAGAATTCCACTTAGAGCCCGACGCCATCCTAGATTGTAAAGGCCGTGGATATACGGGAAATACACCGGGTTCGGGGGTGGCTTCATCGTCCGGTGGGTCAGGAGCAGGACATGGTACCAGGGGAGGCAACAGCGCGTCGCATCCCGGTGGTAATGTATACGGGTCAATTTACGAGCCCGTGTTGCTGGGTGCTCGTGGTGGATCGGTGGCGGGTACTCTAGGAAGTCGAGGTGGAGGAAGGATGAGAATTAATGTTGGCTATTTGTTTACACTTGATGGGATATTGGATGTAGATGCTGACAATGCTCCAGTAAATTCCGGTAAGTCTTACATATTTATTCTGTCTGTCTTGGTCTGTTGGTCTGTTGGTCTGTTGGTCTGTCTGTCCACATTCGAATATCATTTCATTATTCTGCAGGTGTCGGAGCTGGAAGTGGTGGTAGCTTTTGGCTAAAAACCGCTCACTTACGCGGCCACGGCTCCGTTTTTGCTCGCGGGGGGTCTGGCAGCATGTCTGGTGCACTCCGTGGAGGAGCTGGTTCGGGTGGTCGAATTGCTGTGCATGTCTTGAAAAAAGACGAGTACAGAGGAGGTTTTGACGCACTTGGAGCAGCAGGGCCTGGGGCTCAGCACGGTGGTTCAGGTACGGTCTACGTAGAAGAGGTTCGTGGGCGTGGCCTCTATCGAAGACTGTACATAGACAACATGAATGCAAACCCTGCTAAAGTGTTTATCTTGGACCAGCGGAATCCTAAAACCATTAACAGGAACGGCACAGAAGAAAACGCTGCTGATTACGGGTTTGATCAGCTAATGCTTCAACGACAGGTACATATAGGCGATTTTGTATGAGAGGGAAACTGTACAGTTATCAGTGTGGTGACACTCCAATGGCTTGATTCTCAACCAATCAGGACGTGCGTGAACTCCTATCAACCAGTCACATCACTTTGTTACGGTACTTTGACACTCGTACTAATAACAAAAAAGTACCAAAAAGCAAAGAAAAAAACGACCCACACAGCTTATTGATTGAGAATATCTCGTCGTTGTCATAGCTACTCCTTTAATCATAGCTTCGGTCATTTGTTGATTTTATATTGGACTTTTAGCCGTAACGTGACAAACATTCACTGATCTATTGATTTGTATCTATTGTTTAGGTAATGTTTCAGATTTCAAGTCCAAGTTCTTTGCCCTCGCTCTACGTACACACCATTATCGGGGACGGGACTTCAACCCTTCATATCCAGAGAGGTCAGAGATTTTACATCGAGTTTGAAGAAGCCACGCAAAGACGGTCATTTCCCAAGGTGAACTTTCAGGTGGATTATGGCGGGGAGGTCGTTCTTGTCTCGGATTTCCATATCGTAGGACTTCGGAATCATCCGTTTGTGCTTAACGGACGTGTTGTTGGAGTGTCAAACTTAACAGTAACAGAAGGTGTGTATCGTAACAATATGCAACTTGTTGCTTTTATATATATAGTGCTATGATTACGTGATCTCAATTCGCTCAATTCGACCCATGATGCTTTGCAAGAATGCACATGGATATCGGTTTAAAATTATTCATTATCTTCTTTCCAGGAAGAATCGTTGAAATTGGAGCCAACGCCAGCAATGCGCAGATAAAGAACAGAACGTATGCAAACCCGCCAGTGGACGGTCATTTATCGTTCGGTGTGGTCATGTTGGAGGCAAGTGCAAAGCTATTGTTTTCAAAGCATATGGAACTAAACACTGACTTGATACATATGAGAGCACAATCGGTCTTGTCAGCGGATACCATAGTTTTATCATGCGCTGAGGCACATCTGGAGGGAGGGTCTAACATAACAACATGCGGTCGAGGGCCAGTATTTCAAAGTGGCAACGGACCTGGAAAAGACTCAGGTGGTACAGGATCAGGCGGGGGCCACGGAGGACAAGGTGGTCCAAGTACTACTATCATAGGGGGCTCAGGATATGGGTCCTATATCTATCCAGTACACCCTGGCAGCGGTGGAGGTGGGACATCTGGAGGTCGTGGCGGAAGCACTATGAAGGTGAGGCAATTTGTAGAAAGTACACTTCAAATCTTTGTATTTTGATTTTGAAATACTTATTCCTTATTCATCTCTTTTCCTCGTGCCCAGTCCTTTCTTTCTTTATCATCACCGCCCATCAATCATACTTGACTAAATATTTACTTGTTGTCTGTGATGTAGATCACAATAGGACACTCGCTTCACTTAGACGGGTCTATAGAAAACAGAGGCGGCCATGGCGGCTTGAACAGCGGTGGTGGCAGCGGCGGAAGTCTCCTAATCAAGTCAAAAAGCTTTTCAGGTCACGGGACTCTAACCACAGAGGGTGGCTATGGCAACGGTCACGGTGGAGGAGGCTCAGGAGGGCGTATAGCTGTCCACGTGTCTTGGCTGAGAGAGTATGCTGGCCAGTACATATCGTACGGAGGCCTGGGCTCCAAGGCAGGCGCTGCCGGGACTGTCTACTACACGGACACTAACCAAGGTCTCTCGTTCAGACCGATACTACAGACAGATGGGAACAAGACAGTATTTGGAGTTGGTTTTACGAAACTCTCTATAGACAACGCGAACCGTAACCCAGACATTATAACCGTGATCATCAATGAAAACAATACGTACTACGAGTTTAAAGAGCTTGAAGTGTCCAACCATGCTGTACTCAATATCCACGGGAAGACCGCTGTGCTTGTTGCGCATAATTTCACGGGCGATCGAACTGGTCTCGTTCATCTGACGTCTGGGCAGAAAATGTTTGTGGAGGTCGTGGAGGCCAATAAGGGATATACCGTTGCTCCTGTGAGCTACAAGGTCGACAAAGGTGCCGAAATTGTCTACCCTTCCTCGTTAACCCTTCTTGGGACAAGGTGCACGTTTGAGGGTCTCGTAGTTGGAGTCTATCGACTTATCGCTGCTGAAGGAGCTAGGGTGGTTTTCACTTCCACTGTTCAAACGGGCATCAAAGAGAATGGTACTTTTCAAGTGCTGACTTCTCCAGGAAATGTCACCTTTCCAGAAATTTATCTTCAGAAAGGAACAAGACTCAACCTGTCAAAGATAAACGGATCGTTAATCGTTACTGCGCTGATATTCCGAGTCAAGTATCACGCTTTAGTCACCATGAATCACGGGAGTATCGACTCTTCGTGGGCCTGGTTGGAGAGCCGGGGTAGAATCATACTAGACAGTACTGGTTACGGTGCGGAGAGTGGAACGGGTAGAGGAAGGACTATCAACAACATAGGGACTGGAGCGGGACACGGTGGCGAAGGAGGAACACACCAGCCAAATACAACAGGTGGAGAACCCTATGGCTCCGTGTATAAACCCATGCACTATGGAAGCGGAGGAGGCAATGGACAGGGCCAGGGCGGAGCAGGTGGAGGACTAATGCACTGGAGAATAGGACAACGAATAGAGCTAGATGGACTGCTGTCGGTACGGGGGTCGAGTGGAATAGGATTGAACTCTGGAGGAGGAAGTGGCGGAAGCGTGCTTATTGAATGTACCAACTTTACGGGTTATGGGGAAGTAAACATCCAAGGAGGTGATGGACAGGGCCTCGGCTCGGGTGGAGCAGGAGGCAGAGTTGCTGTTCTCATTCGTTTTATGCACAAATTTGCCGGGAAGTACAAAGCGTATGGTGGAGTAGGTAGATCTACTGCAGCAGCTGGTACGGTGTATGTGGAAGAGACAGCTCGAGGACCTCAGTATGCTGACTTGAAGTACGATAAATCTACGAACGCGACTATTGTCACAGCAAATCATAGGTAACACAAACAAGTGAAATATAGTATTAAAGACGAGACATGTTCGCTGTAACTCATGTAGTTTTATGCTTGCAAAGTCTGTCTGATGATTGCGCAAGCATGAAACTCGGAGTTACAGCGAACATGTCTCGTCTTTAATACTACATTTCTATATCTACGCTCTGCACTTCTGTGTATCGAGCACTGTTATGTCAGTATAGACACCACCTACTTTGGTATATATATCATTATGGACCTACCACACCCTGTCCTTTTGTTTCCAATCGGTCTGACGGGAGGTCTTCACTTTAAATAAAGACCTGCTACGACGTCTTCAAAAGTCATTAAAAAGAACGACCTACTCACATCCAAGACCCCTTTAAATAACAGGGTGTGGAAGATCTATAAACAACACGTCTACCGCTGTAAAAGACCACGCAGTTGGGTTTTAACATATATACAATTAACGTACAAGCTACACCGAAATGTTTGAAAAACTAATTAATGAGATATTGAATGTTTTAATGTCTTTAATTTTTAGGTACATGGAAGTTGACAACGAGAACCGTAAAACTCAGTTGAATTCGTTACTACAAGAAAGCGAGCACGTGTCTTATGAACTCGATGAATTATTTCTAACGAGGGACGCGAACCTACAGGTAAGACACCCACCAGGAGCTACAAATGTTACGGTCATAGTTCACCGTTTCCTTGGAGACGGAACTGGACGATTTCACTTGCGTCAAAATCAGCGGATTTTCGTTGAAGTGGTCGAGTCTAAAACTAACGAGACACTAGCTCCGTGTAGCTTCAAGACAGACGAAGGGTCGGAAATACTTTTTCCATCGATTGTAAAGATGTATGGCTTAAGGTCTGTCTTTGAAGGTCGCATTACTGGCGTTGATGATCTTTACATTGCAAACGGTGGTAGAGTCGAACTGTCTTCAACATCGCAGACGGCTAAGATTATCAACCGACGATACGTATCGATTGACGACAGAGGAAATTTCAGCTTTGCAATCGTCATAGTCGAGAGGAATTCAGAATTAACGTTCTCTCGGGTCCGTTATGACTTAAGACTTCG
>JAUPMF010072092.1:5972-22473 GCA_031471435.1 Stomphia didemon | reverse complement strand
ATTGCGATGTGACATGAAACGTGGTATGTCAGTGGACGTATTTATTTATCTATAGAAACGAATTTCCCTTGATTATATTAAGCTAAGATATATTATAATTCATTCGACATTGCTTGAAACTGAGGTCGAGTTTTCCTCCGGAATCGGAACAGTCATTGTATCCAATAGAAGGTAAAGTGTTACAAAGAGTTTATAAATGCCGCATTGCGATATTTGCCGACTAAAAGTTACCATTTAAACTCAATCCCTATTCCTAAGCAAGGTCAATCGACACACCCTAAATTAAATCCTGTATTATCTGCTGACTTCTTTCTTTTTGTCTCTGTCAACCCTACCGATAAATAAAAATAGAGAATAAATCATATAATCAATGATCAATAATCACTAATTAATAAATAATAATAATTGCAGTTTGGCGCAAATGGGTCGGTGCAGCCCTGGTAAAACTAACAACACACTCCCTCATATGATGTGTACAGTGTTCAAGGCCACGCCCTCGTTTTCATAAGTGTCGTTATTTTGAATATGACAGATATAAAGATAATTATATTTGGGACCCGTGATCTAAAATGCCAAATATCGTAAGCCGAAAACAAGTACAACAAATTAGTTTAGTGTGACTTTTGAGTTACTAAAAGTTCTTCTGCTTTAAAATCAGTCACAGTATCAGTCATATTTTAGTCTTATTTTATATTTGATTATATTCCAAACCTCTCACTCACCACAATTCTCAGTCTTGTGTTTCGTAGTTGCGTGTTCGACTGCTGTCGGAAAATAAGCGACGTAGATCAGGCACGTTCATGGTGTCTTGGGCAGGGTCGGTCATGCCATGTGGTACTTTCTCGTCTGCGCTTCTCTTCCCACAGTCCCATGACAGGCAATTTGATGTGTCCTGCTTGTCTGGTATATTCTGGCGAGCGACAATACGCTTTAGACGACAGTTCCAGGTTCTGCACTTGTCACCATCTTGCTCATTGCTTACTATTCCTGTCCCTGCATTCTTTTTGGCCATCGACCTCTTTCCACTACAGCCCCAACTCATGCAGCCCCTTCTTTCCTTCTTTGCTGTCAGAATTCCACGAGCGATCTTTTCTGCAATGTTGGTTATACGCTTCTGGACTTTTTTCTCACTCTCGTCTTGGTTGACGATAGAGGCACCTCGTGTGATGAACCTTTTTCCGGCATTACATTTCCAAGCAAGGCATCTTTTTTTCTTTGTTTGTTTTGGCGTTGCAGCTCTTTTCTTTGTTTCAGCAACCATGCCATTGTCTTTTTCTGTGTTGCTATCTTGCCTTTCCACAGACCTGGCAGTAATTACTTCAGATCTACGGCATACCCATGACATGCATTTGCGCTTGTTTCGTACTGAAAATTCCCTCGTTCTAGTCTCATCTTGCATTGGATTATAATCGCTTGATTCTTTATGCATTGAATCCAAGCTGGGAGTGTCCTGCGACGAGGACGACTCGCCACCGGTACCGTCGATGCTGTTGTCATCACAACGTCCTCCTTTACAAGCCTTCAGACGCACCAAGCGCATAAACTGTTCTTCTCTGTTCCTGCTGCTTTCTATGCTGTCTTGAGCTAGTACAGCTACAACAAGTAGCGTCAGCGTAAATACGACAAGTTGATTCATCTGTCAACACAAAACTCAAGCAAATGAATTTATGAATCGTTAAATAATGTACACATTAGGAAACGTAGTCATTCTGAATGTTATTCAACAACTGCAACTACCACAAAAAAACGATGAACGGTAGCAACCTACACTATTTTCTTTATTCTTTGGACCGAAAACATTCAGAAACGGAGAGAGAGAAAATACACTGTAACTATATCTTTTTGCATACCGGGAGATTATTTTCTTCTGTTATTATTGTTGGTGATATGACTTGTCAAAGAAAATGTTTTTAAAATTTCTTCTTGTTTAGTTGTTCATGTGTAGAGGCCTTTTGTTAGTGTGTGCCAGTTGGTCATGATTTGTGTGTACGGGTTTTGTTGTGTACGCGTGTAACCAGCTAACTGGTGCCGCACTATTAGCCCGCACCACACCCGACTGAAAATCCTCTTACACTTGAGAACCGAATACATAATTGTGAGTGGAAATCAGTCCAGACTATACAGAAATAATCGGTGTAGTATGAAATAAGGGTGTCATTTGAGTTTGTACTAAATAAATCAAATCAATATCAACATAGTATAGACGATGACAAAGGTTCCTTCTCTTCGAATCTAAACATGAATGTTTGCTCGGTATTTCATTGTTACACTTCAGTAGATCATCACTGCGATCATTTGATTAATTAATAGCAACTAAACTCACTCTGAAATTCGTTTAGTTATAGAAATCCTCGTGTACGACAAGGTTTACAGTATGTATCTAATATATATCACTAAGTAGATCAGTAAACATTGTAATGGTTTAATCTAATCAGTTGTAATTGTGCGCGCGTGTGTTAACAGGAACTTAGAATCTTTCCTAATAGCTGTCTTCCTGTCAGAATCCACGAAAAATAGCCCGTTCTCTTACCTTGTTCTTTGTGTGAGATTCGTACTCGTGGCTTCTTTTCCTCTCACACAGCTGACACTGTGCAAAGATTTCGTACTGACGGAACAAAGAGCTTGGGGCACTCTCTTTTAAACTGTTTGTGGACGGCCACCGCTGTTTGAGAGACAAGTTATACCCCTAACACATATAAGGCGTTCTTTTGTTTCCTTTAACACCAAAACATCGTCCTCCGCAACTTGGGTTCAAACTAATGACATCACTTGGCACCTTGTTATCTCTTTCAGCCTATAATATGAGCCAATTTAGAAATTACAGCTCAAAGTTAATTTACACTTTTACTCGACAATTAAGAATGCAACGGACCCAATCAAAATGTGGCGGGCAAATTCCTCTAAGGGTTTAAACTTGAATCCGTATTAATAAAAAGCAGCAAACAATATTCAGCGATCTTTCCACGACATTATGAAGTTATTCTTATTATGGAGATTATCTTTGTTTGGAAAATTTGTCAGGAAAATTTTTAAACATTAATATTTCATGGGGGTTTATTGAACAACGACCACTCCTTTCTTATACGCCCGCGGACATTGTGTGATCAAGGTGTTGATCTGAATCACAAAGTTTTTGAACTATCATTCAGTCTTAAGAATATTATCACCAGTTTTATCAAATGAGATACCATATTGTGCTTTGAGTATGATGTTTTAGTGTTAGAGCTGCAGTTTAACCTTTTGAAGCCTACCTGAAATTTCTAAATTAAAGTTTCGTCTGATGCAGCTGTACTGGTAGAAGCTGAATCAGCGGATGCTTGCCCAAAGGGAGTCGAGGAAGCTAAGGTCTTGATACTGTACAATTAATGATTATTCCGCGGTCTTTCAAGACCTGCTCCAGGGTTTCCTCCCGCTCTCTTGTCATCTCACCTCACTCACAGGAAGCAAGCTTGCCTATCGGATATGAATTCAATTCGGGCTACAATACAATTTGAAGAAACTTTACAAAAGATTATCAATTTATTCTTCTCACAGTTATTACAATCAAGCTGTTTCTGATGATACTTCCTATTTACGTGAGGATGAATATCACGAAAACAGGGCCAGGTGCCGTACGTCCATTCCTTAAAACATAAACTTCGCAACACTCCCTTTCTTTCAGCATTCACAGGTTTCATTATCTTTCAATGCATTCACTTTGTGCGAGCTTTGGCGGTCAAATCAACAGTCTCTTTGAAAAGCCTACGTCAGTAAAACTGTGGCAACGCCCGGTCAAACACAAAACAACTATTTTCAATCGTCTAACTTTTGTTTTCAAATAAATATTTTTCTCCCAAGTGATGTCGTGTTCAAAAAGCAGCCCAAAAATTATCACTTTTGGGCAATTATCACTTCCTTAATTTCTTTCATCATCTTTTGCCCCGTTTGCTTTGCAGCAGGCATGCGCTTTAAAAACAAGGCGGGTTATAACTGATTTTCGATAAAATACTGACTAAATTCGATAAGTTGGACGGATACTTTCGTGACAATTATTACCGACTCGTAACGTACATTGATACGCGATTTACTGTTTTCCTCATAATCAGAACACGTCTGTTTTTTGATTCTTTTGTCCCGATGTTTTGATCAATATTCAGAATCCAGTGTCTATTGGAAGAACGAATTAAATATTGTTGAACACTATAATATAATTGAAAAGAGACTCCATTGACATGGTGTGGCTTACCACCCCAGTTTATCCGAGTGATAATTGCTATCGTAGTCCAGATAGTGCAATATAGCGGCTAATGGGTCTTGGGAACATTGTAACAACATTGTTCTAACATCTTGTTCCTATTTTCAAAAACCTATGACTTCAAGGACATTGTACTTAATAGTTTACAACGGTAGCGTAAACAGCTCGCAAGCAAGGTGTTAATATCAGTTAGAGTGGGTGTATTTTTATCACAACATTCACCCCTCCACTGTCAGCCTGTTCTATAGACGTTTTTTCACTCTCAAAAATTCGATTCAAATTTATTTTTTCTTTGATTTTTTGAGTGAAAAAAAAAACCGTATGTAAAGCAGGCTATTCCACTGTCAGCACAAGTATGAAAAAATAGAAACAGTCATATAAGTGTTCTAGTTTAATGAATCGGTTATAGCAATACAAAAATACACTTGAAACTCAAATTACAGTAAACATACTGGTTATCATTAAATATCGTTATTCCTATAACAACTCACTCCAAAGAGCACAAATCTACAAAAATATACATCTAACTTTAATTAACCAAAAATATGTACGTATGCTCCTAATTTATTCTAATTAATGCAAGTTGTCGATGTAAATACTTTCCTTTTGCATTTTATCTTATTTTATCTAAACTAACATGGTACGTTTCTAGAAAATATACGGAGTACGATTGATAACATTTTTAACCAGGCTTTCTAATTTATTGAAAAAATACTTGTAGGAAATGTTAGTGGCTTAATATTTTATTACATATGACGGTGCATTGAAAAAATAGTGCAGCAACATTTGGAATGCCAAAAACAGGGTTATAATGTTTGACTTTCTCAAGGAATATAAGCCTTGAAATATCAAAATGAACACAAGAAACTAAGCACTAAAACTAATAGCGTGTAATGTGTTTACTTCAAGTGGTTCAATTCATTCATATATGTATACATGTTGAATTATGACCGATACATGGTGCAACAACTGTTTAATAATAATCAGGCTTCACAATTAATAATTATTCTAACAAAAATATGTGAGTCCATCAAATTATATCTTTAAGCTGCAAATTTTGAATTACTTTAAAAAAGTTACAAGTGCGCACACAAAAGTGTGATATTATTCAAGCTAGATGTACACCCAGTGCAAATATTGGATGTGAATTACATTTTAACAATCTTAAATTGCAAATACCTTTAGCAATAATGAGTCAATTGTGGTATAAAAATATATACATCTTCGAATGTTTTACTAGGATTGCATAAGTGCTTCTCCTATCACAATAGTGAATAAAAATGGATTAAAAACGTCGATAACTGTAGCAAAATTTGAGCATCTCTTTAAAGTGTTTACAAAACTGAGTATACCAGTATTACTTACTTACAATAGTTAGCAAGAAATGAATAGAAAAATATAGCCAATTAGACAGGCCAGTGTGGGAATTTCATTGTATTGTATCACAAATGTCGAGCACACATCAAGTTTTGTGTTTAAATGGATTTTTAGTGTTCTGTACTCTGTATCCACAATTATTCAAAGAGATTCACCTCTTTCATGTTCATCTGGATAGTCTCCTACGATACGGGTAGCTGATCTAAACCAACAAGTCTAAACAAGACTGAATGCTATGTAATTAACTCACATTCTCTAAAATGTGATGATAAGATGATGATCACATTTCACCACAGTTATGCACCTATCAATGTTTAGACAGTGAGGGGGGGGTACGGGCAGAGGAGCGGCATTTGAATTTTTGGACGATTTTTTGGTCAAATTTCCGACCTTGGGACTGGAAAAAAGTTCAAATTTCATCAAATATCCACACCTGGAGATAAAAAAACGTGTAATACATGCCAACTTCACACTTGCCGATACTTTTCAATCTTTTCCAAGATGGCATCGCCTGAGTTTAGGACCAAGTTTTTTGCACAGTCGAATTCAAATGTCCGCTGTATGGGGCAGAATTTGTAGTCAAATTCCCCAGAGAGGGGACAGCAGGAGTGTTCAAACACCGCTCCTCTGCCCGTACCCCCCCCTCACCGTCTAAACATTGATAGGTGCATTATATTTTGTATGGTTTTCGTTGGGAGGGTTTTAACGTTTCAGGATTACATGTAGGATGCTTAGGTTCTGTTTGTACCATTATTACAGATTGATTGATGTGTTTCAAGCTGAAGATGTCAGTTTTGGGTTTTCCTGCACTCTTGAAGGTGGTGGTGGTGCAGCCCTACAACATGAAAAGCAAAGTTTAAAAAACATATCCAGGTTAAATTTCACTTTGTTTTCAATCTAAGTTGTTGGGATGAGGCATTCAGTTGAGGTTAATCCAGTATTCTTACTCCAGCATAAGGTCAACTGAAGGCACCCTTAGATAATATTAATGTCACTATAGAAATAAAGCTCTTACCATTGTGCTGGCACAGCAAAGACTGTAGGCCTGCTCATAAACCCTTGGCTGGGATATGCCTGTATCCACTGGTCAGATGGGTAGGCACCAGGTGGGATCTGTGCATACTGCGTTGTCTGATACTGGCCTTGACTTTCGAAAACATGCCCCTTAGTGAGGGTACTGACAGGAGGTAATGAATAGCCGCCAGGTGCTGTGTTAGCAGCAGGAGGAGAAAGAGCTTGGCTGGATGCTGGGTTACCTAGTACAACAGATACATTCATAAGACAAATGAAACCAATAATATAGAAGAATAACAAAACCTAAAATAAGAAGATTAAAAATAGAAAAATAAAAAGGACTGTACAAAAAAAAACTCAGAAAATGTATTTAAAATATCAAGTCATTCAGAATATTTCAGACAGCATATACTTCAATAATAATAGACAGTTAGTAGTATAATTTGCTATTTACCTGAAATTGTGTAGGTAGAAATGTTTTGTCCATTGAGTGAATTTGTATATGTCCCATAGTTTGTTCCAGTGTATTGATTGTACATTTGGCTATTGTGCATTGAGGATGTACTTGGTACAGCAATGTATGTTGGGCTTGGAGCACTCATGGGCGTTGCAGATTTCAAGACTTCGTACTGCGGCGCCTGTCCTTGTCCTACCTGTATGGTAGAAACACCAGGAAGAGGTGCATGCATGGTTAGAGTGTTCTCTGACACAGGCTTCAATTCTGTCAACTCTCGTTTGACAAGAATATTCTGAAATCCAATTTAACAGCACAGGTTATAATCTCAAAAAATTGAATATCCAGGAACTTTGATCCAAAAATTTATTTTAAAAAATTGAAAAAAAATTGAATTACATTAATTTAAAAAAATGGATATCTAGAAATTTATGTAATGAAAAATGATAAAAATAACTTTAGCATTACACGAAAAACTGAAGGCTTTCCTACCTCATTAGGTTGAGGATAATGAACTTGAGTATGATCAGCTTCTACTGGTGTGAGCTGTGTAGCGTTAGGGCTGATCACAGTGTGCATCTGTGGAAAGCCATTGGGTACTTGGAGGTAAGATGTTTGCAAGCTTGGTTGGTTGGGTGATAATGCCGATGGACTGCCTGGTGGGAGTTTGTCTTGTTTACGCCACTTTGCACGGCGATTGGAATACCAAACCTAAGGTGACATCCGGATGGCAAAGCAACATTTAATAATGTAATCAAGGGTATTCCATATTGCTGTAGAAAATCTGCAAGCTCAGTTCAATTCCTTTCAGAAAATCCCTCTTCACAATTCATCAACATGAAGGATTCTCATAAGAACCGATACAAGTGGTAAAATATCATAAATGATGTTATATAATGCAATAATATTAGTAACATAAGCATGCAAATCAAATCAGTTAAAATGATATTAAAACATGAACATTATTTTGTTAATTCATTACTGCAAAGCTGGAAAACATTGAGCCAAATTGAACCATCCAACAAGTACAGTCTTAGCTGATAATGTTGTTAAAGGTGTTAATGGTTAGAGTATGTGTAATTCAATCATTGATAGACACACAACATCTTTATCAGCGAGTGGTTGATTGGGTTACTGGAAATGAAAACAAACCAATGTGGTGTTGTTGATTTGTTGGATTCCAGCATTGTCAGTAATGAACTACCTGGATTCTTGCCTCAGAAAGATTAACTTGCTGGGCTAGTTCTTCTCGTGTGAACACGTCAGGGTAGTGAGTCTTTTCGAACACTCTTTCTAACTTATCAATTTGATCATCAGTAAATGTTGTGCGCTGTCGACGGCTTAGCCTGTGTCTTCCGTGAGTAGGAGAATTAGGATCATGTGGGCCTTCATCATCAGAGTGGCTTCCTGAAAAAATAAAAGTCACAACATTTATATTACTGTAGGAATCCTAAAGCTAGCCATGCTACACAACTTAAATACTAAATAAAAATACTAAAGTAAAAAAATTCAGAGTAACAACTTTTTTTTTTAAATTATATATATATAGATAATAAAATGCCTTTTCTAGTTTCTGTTTATAGACACATACTAATAATCTATTAAAATATTGTAAATAATACTTTTAGCCTAAAAAGGTATTTTGTTGAATATGTTTGAATACATTAAATTTAAAACATTCGAAATTTGTTACCACTGTAACAAGACAGACAGCAAAAACTTGGAAAAATATTTCAAAATCTTAAATTCACATTCACTCAATGCAGGTTATTTGAAACTTTTCAGACATAATACTATTTCCCATTCCTCTGTCTGCCATCAGATGGCTTGTACTAAGTTAATTCTCTTTGTTTAATCTTAAATACATACAGCTATTAATATTCAAGACCTTTCAAGACAGACTTCAGAATAAAAGCTCACAAAGCTTCACCCATAAACAACATATTTACATTCACTCTGACAAATACTGTAATAGTTTGTAAACACAGGTTACACAAAGGTTATCAGGTATTTAATATCTGTGATTGATATTCACACAACCTGTGAATAACTCTGAGTTAGTTTAATGCCTCGGCAAAGAGAATTGCTAGCCAATCATTATAGAGCCCATTATTCCTATCTAGACAATCATGGAATAAAATAAATAGCATTGGTTTAACAAAATGTGGTTGAACACCTAAGGATGACAGCCAGAAAGGTTACAAGAAATCCTATTAGTTACACATGTATCAATTACACATTTGTTATTTATACCAAACAGTAATAATTTCAATTTTTGAAAACAAGGATATTCATGCTTTTTTATATCAGTAGAAATTATTTTGATCAGTTCCTGATGTCATGTCTGGTAGATTTTACTCTACAGTTGTCTGGAATACATAGGAAGCCATTTAAATAGCAGAAAAGCCAGTCAAGTGCAAAACAAATATTAGGGAAAGCCATTCAGGCGTTTCTAGCCTGTCTGTCTAAAAGTTGATCTTATTCATTATTAGATACAACATGACACATACAAGTGTTGTGTGACTGCTATCTTTCCAATTCGTGTAGAATACTATTATTATACAATATTTACATTAAATCCCGCAGCACGTGGTGCAAATACCATGGTCATTTCCTTTAAACACTGGTATGACGGGTTAATTTGCGGTCGAAAATAAAATTTCAAAGCTTGCACAGAAAACGAGCATAGTTTGTAACTATGAAACAGAAGAAGTAAGATCTCCCTTTAGACTATAAAAGTGATAAAAGTAAAACGCACAAGAATTTTGCACGTGATTAAAAAAATTATGTCGAAAAAGAATTCGTGAATTGAAAAGTTAGGATTATTATAGCCAGAGGCCAGCTGGGTAAAGTCAGGGTTAGACATGCAATGTTAACCTAACATAATTCTCACCTACCATTTTGTGTAAATAAACAAACAGATCCGTACAGTATTTCAAGGAACTCGGCCGCAAAATTAATTAGATCAAATGTCTAAAGTTCTTATTTATTCCCAAATAAAATACCCATGTCCTCACTGCTCATTAGATTAAGATCCCTTTTTCAGTGCTAATTTTAAAGAAGAGTGCTCTCGCAAGCTGAATTGTCTGACAATGTGTAGAAAAAAAGAGCAATCGATCTCTTGTTGAACAGTTTTGGCGCGCAGTTAGAAACTCAAACACCAACACACAAACTTTTCTGCCCATAAAAGCATCTGCTTAGATGAATTTCTGAGAAATTATTGCTCACCTGTACTATCGTTGCTTTCTACGGAGTGTTTGCGTTTGTTTGGAGACGTTACGTGTACTTGGGCCTGCTGCATTGGAATCCCTAGCAGTCCACTGATGGAGTACGAAGAACGTGGTACGTTCATAGCCTGGAAATCACGCTCGTTTTTCGAGACCATGTCAAGCTGGGAAGTATCGCCAGGAATAACTTTGCCATTGTTATTTTTGTCTGGGCTGTTTATACGGTTTCGGACGATCCTGTTAATGGAGCTTACGCTTGGGACGTTATCACTGCTACAAATAGTTTCACTGAGAAGTCTGTCCCTGATCTCCCAAGCAAACATGGTAGGGTTTGCCACTTTGTATTCTGCTATCTTGGTCACAACATTTGGAGTTGCAACTTTGGGTTTACTTCCTCCAATAACCCCGGGTCGAATCGAGCCGGTCTCGTAAAATCGACAAAGTATCTTGCTAACGCAGCCATGGGAAACCCGTAATTGGCGGGAAATATCACATGGACGAACTCCGCTCTGGGCCAGCTCCACGATCCGCTGGCGGACTCCATCGGGAAGCGGCCTACCGTTGACGAAAACACCTCCTAGCTGGTTCACTCCTCCATGGCCTAGAGGTAGATAATTAATCCTGTAAGAAGGCAGCTATGGTGCAAAGCACATAGTGTGGTTCTGGCCGTGGCTTCCTTACCTTGTTTACTATGGGACATTCTAGCAGTTGAGTGAGAGCTCGTGTCTATGATTTTGAAAAATCACTCAGGCGCTTCAAACTGCTCAGCCAAGCGTTACTAAATACTCTGTCACCCCTGGTCGCCAGCCAAAACTGTGAAAATCAAATAAAGAAGACAAATACTATCAAATTTCTGGTACAGTTCAGTGGAGCGTTAAGTCTTTGGTCAGCTTCGGTTACTGGAAATTATCGAAAGTTGAACCAAACTCCTTCATACCTCGTGTAGCACTTACACTTCCAAGTCGATACTAAACTCAACTTCTGTACCGCATTCTAATATCACGCCGAGCACTAACATGGTTTTTTGATTGACACTTGTTTAACTTTCTTGACTCTGATTGGTTCGATAGACATCTTATTGTCTTTAGGTTCCATATATGGTGCGTATCAACAATAGGCATGCCACTTGGTAAGAGTAATAAAGCAATTATCACTTCAGTGGCCGTTTTGTAAGTATTTAGTAAATCAAGACTCAAACCTCCACGAAAAGTTGGTTCGAATTCACATGTTTTGATTAGCAGAAGGGTTTTCATTACTAAGAAATTATTGACCGTCTCTGTTATCTGACCCATTGTTTCGCGGTGCCTCCGCGGTTGCGTAATTTGCATGATAAAAGCTAAGCCGTCCATTGTCTTTTTTATTAAAATTAGCTTGAAGTAGACAGAGAAAAGAGCAATAAAATCCAAGGGAACACAAGAGTGCCGATGCCAGAGCAAACAGGAGCATTTGGGTGTGACTAAACTCGACCACATCTGTGCAGTCTACCGCATCTACGTACCCTAACTAAGCCACCAAATTTCCTATCCACAAACCTCAATCACTTCCACATCAAACTCTCGAAAACACGCACGAAGACTGGCATTTCAATGCTTCGTCCGCATAAGAGGCTATTCAGAGAGGTCATTTAAGATGCTGAGACTATAATCACCGCAAAACAAAGAGAACCAGAATGGTTAGAGCCAACGGCTTAGCAACGAGTCATATAGGGCTTTTGTGTTGGGAAACTTTTCAGAATTTGAAAATAGTACTTATAACACACAAGAGTTAAGTAACCCGCTGGGACGCCTTGTCGTAACGGTTTCTCAGTTAAGATCCTTGACTACAGATTATCTATGGTAGACTCAGGTAGTCAGTGAACTCGTGCTATCACACGAAACGAACTATAGACGCGCTCCAATACCTCGACCTCTCTCGACGTCCCTCCAGATCATGTCCCTGTCATCACCCATGTTCAATCGCTCTCGCCATTGTTATCTCGCGGTTATTAACTGACTGATGGCATTTGGGGGCTTTTTGAAAATAATCATGTGATTAATTCTGATATTGATTCCAGCGGAGGCGTGATTAGAATACCTAATCATTTAATGCGATGAGTCTTAATCTCAAAAATACTCACTATGGAAAAATCGTTATTCCAAAAGCGATCATGTTGAATTCTTATACTGAAGCATTTTGAAAACAGTCGAAAACTAAGGAACTAAGAAGCATCTTGTTGACATGCTAGTGCCATTAGGCAACTAATGGACCTTGAGTTGGAGTGGACTCTTAACTCTAACAGAGAAAAGCCCTAACTCACGAACTCTTGCCGCAGTTGAGTAAACACTTCTCATCGACTCTGCTCGAGATTGAGGATACTTGACGCTAAGTTCGGTTTGTTTGAAAGAGTACCGCATTGTTGGTGGTCTTAGGGGTTCTTGTGTCTGTACAGCAATGCTATAGTATGTTGTTCTATTGTGCGCGATTGCGACCTGACTGTTAAATTGTTTGAACGATGATTAAAAATACAAAATTAGACGAGGAAGACAAAAGTGCAGTGGACTAAACGAACCGAAGTAAGCGAAGTTCAGCTGGCATTATTTGACTGGGACACTAAGTGATATTAGTTTTTATCTGTCACAATGGGTTAAGATTAAAAACATCTGATGGCGAAGGTTACTGCGCCTTCATAAAGGTGTTTTAATTTGTGTGGCGCATAAACAGGCCATGGCATGCAATGGAATGCATAATTGAACCCTCGGGGAATATTTTTTTTCTATAAATTTTCATACTCGTCGAATAAAGTCTTCTCAAGAAGCAAAGATGACATGGAATTTGCTATGAATCTTTCCGAAAGATCGAAATGATATAACTTTTCATAGTTCTGCAAGTTCTGTACACTTGTACTTGAGTGTTGTAGCTCGTTGTTTGGCGTTGTTTGTTGGGTTCGTTCACGCATAACTGAAAGAACCACGTCTCTTTCTCAAGGCATTTAATAACTGAATGGTATAACCACATTACCGTACCCAAAACTAATCTGTGCTTTTACTAAACAGTGTGGAGAGTTTAGCACATTGGTCACATATATATATAAATATATATATACCTGTAACTGTACCTGCCAACACGCATATAAAAGAATATATGTTTTGACAATCCTTCAACAAATATATGTACAGTGCGGTTCACTAGTCTTAGTGCATAGAATGTCGAGAAGCGAGTATTCCAATACAAGTGAACAATGCAATGCTTTTAGTAAAGTCTAGGCAGTGTTTCACCTCAGTTTAATTTCAGCATCCCAAGTCTTGTGCAACAATAGCCAACCTATCTAATTGAACGAGTAATCACACACTCAACCACCAAAATACTCATAAAGTACCTAGCTAATCGCTTAATAAATATACCTGATTGGTATCTCATTCTGAAATAAATACTGAGCCAGTCATTAAACTCAAAGCGAAGCTAAACATACTAAAGAAATATCGTGACCGTCATCTACTTGACGCGAATGCTCTGATGCCTTGCGGCTGTACAATCCTTACATATAAAAAAATCGATCGAAATGCAAACTTTCCCAACAACTTGTATAAGGACATAAAATTTGGATTTATTTGTAAGAATGTTGCAGCTGAAATCCATCGACAAGAATCGTGGCATTTCCATGTGAACATCATTGCTCCTAATGCCATCAACTGTTGTCTAACTTGTTTCCCAGATAATTCAATATCACTATCGATTTTTCTCAAGGTTAACACACTCGGACATTTGTATTTAGTTTTATTTCCATCTTATTAACATGTGCGCACCATCACGTTTATCGAAGAATCTGGCCGCGCAACAATTTAAAGAATTTGAGACAAACAACTTTGATTTATACTCTCCTCAAAAATAAATGACTTTGACAGAGATGGATTTTCAGCGTTTAATGAGCCATCCTTATTTAGTGTTGTTTGATCAGTAGAAATATCGCCTAACACAAAACGCAAAACGAAGTTCTTCAATTAAGATTTCAGCAGGAAATCATAAGTTTGACTTCGCTTCTCGCTTCTGTGTAGATTAGGGAAGTATAAGACAGTTCCATCGAAGAAGGCGTCTTCCCTTTCTTCTGAGATCAACTTTACGCGATAGACTATGAGTATTATTGCCCACGGATGTTTAGAGATTCTTCTCTAGTTTAGCTGACTCTTAACTCACGAAAATTGTTCGTGTCTTCACTGGCATTCCATCATTGCATGATAAACTATTTTTAACTACTTGAACCCGCCATTCGACAAAGTTTGTGAAGTTCTAAGTCTAACTCTTTTAAAGCCTTGCAAAGTGTTGCTATACTTCTGTGTCTAGTCCACCTGTACGAGCATTCAAAGCCTGCAACGATCCATCAACGGTTTACTCGAATGAGTTCCTACGAAACTTCGACACGCAATAGAGCAATAGACTGCTGCGGTGTCTTCGCTCTGCTTGGTTGTTCTATCTCACTCCATTGCGTGCCTTTTGGAGCAATCATCCATAAATCTCGAACAAAATCTCATGATTCGGAGCCTGGTTTTGTAACGATACAGCTTAGGTCACTCCGTGGTAGTTTTGTACTATCTGGACCATTGAAAACGACTGAAAGGCATCGGATTCGGAGAGAAATTGCTCGACTCACCGCTTCGCGTCGCGGGTCATTTAGATCAGAGCAACGGTGGTTTTGGATAAATATATGATTTGTTTGCAAAGGAATTATCACATAATCAAAGCTCATTTACTTTAGACCTATCAAAACCAAACAATCGGGTGAAGATACAAGGAAATTGGATAAAAAAATCGAACAAAGATCTCAACCAGTCGCATTTGAAAACCTCATAAAATCGAACATTTCCAAAATATTTTCTATTTACCGTTAGAAAATAGACAGAAAATTGAAAAAAGTTTTAAAAAGTAAATGCAAGTGAATAAAACGTTGTACAATCTAAATTTAAGTAAAACACAATCTATAAATTCCTATACATAAGTCAAGTAATGGAGTTTCGTACCTTTGGCTTGTGATGATGAAGTGGTTGAACTGATTGAAGGAAGGGCTAAAGTAGACTGCCAATAAATAGTTGGCACTCATTGTTATGCAGATGAGCTCGTCATTATATTAGCTCTCTAATATATAGATCCCTAATGCGTCGAATTGCCTGCAGCGATGTCCTGAGTTAGTCAACAATCAGCATGATCACTAAAGACTTTCTGAGAACTAAATCGTTTGCTAATCGCATTACGAAGTAGAATAACCTACGAAATGACTCAGTAATTTCATCAATGTTTTTTGAAAAGTTCAAAAGTCTTTTCGTGCGCGCAGGGTATTGCAGCCTTTTTAAGTGATTTTTAATGTAGTTTTAATAGTTTGAGTTTAATTAACGCCCTTAATTTTTTAGTCCTATCTTATTTGCCGAAACCAATTCAAGAAATCAACACCAATCAATAGTCTGTATTTCATTTGTAATTATGAGAATTTTATAGAAAATGCGACCAAATTAAAAGAATGTTTTTTTCTCTAGTAAGACAGTGATAAATGTTATACCGAAGTATGTTTTGACTCCCAAGTATAATAAATGATGACTTTGATGTGACAATAGTTCTATGCCACGCAGTACTACGGCATCGAACAGTACACTCAGCCACTGCTATAGCATTATGAACAAACTAACTTTGTACATGCAAATGCAAATAAGTGTTGTCATTCGAATCATAATACTAGTATTTTAGTCTAACGAGCAACTTTGCCTACTTTTATTTACCAATGAATTTTATTAAATCTTTCTTTCTGGACGATTCTGAAACACCTCTAATACCGTGATCGTAGTTCCTGTGTTTTATTCACTGGATGTGCAGCGTATGGCTATATTGTGGTTTAGTGATGGCGTGGGTGTTAATTACTACCGGTAGGCACTTCACGGAGAACAATCAGAACTACGACAACTATCTGATCGTACGTCAAACACCCTCACGTCAACACAGCAACATCATGTACGAACGAGAACAAATATACTGCAGTATCATCAACACAGAAACATCAGGGGCGGACCCAGGATTTTTTTTAGGGGGGGGTGCTAGAATTCAGGGGGGGGTGTTAGTAATAAAAGGGCACCAAAACCAGAAAAAGGGCATAGGACAAATGGCAAATTTCGGATTTAGGGGGGGGTGTACACCCCCAACCCCCCCCCCCCCCCCCCCCCCCCCCCCCCCCCCCCC
>JAUPMF010070984.1:8670-27379 GCA_031471435.1 Stomphia didemon | reverse complement strand
TAAAAAGGCAACAATGTCTCGGCCACCAAAGAAAAGCGCCATCAATTCACCAAGTAGTCACTATTCTACTACAAAACACAAGCACATTGTGTCAAGCCACAATCACAGGCAAACGAATGAACACTCTGCAATAAGCCACAAGATTAATCTTCTTTCGAAGAGAAAGAAAGCAGGCACGAAGAAGAAGAAGAAACAACTGGTGTCTTCACGGCATCATTTATCAGTTCTCAATTCTATGAACAGAAAGGGCATCAAGAAAGCAAAAGTGTCGTTCAAGAAAAGCAATATTGCACTGAGTCAAAGTCCTGCCGCAAAAAACATTCCATCTACAACGTCATGTCATATCGGCGATATATTGTATAACTATTCTATGCGTTATGGTCGAAAGGCAGGTAACTTCACCTTTGCTGGAGTGGTGAAGAATATAAACGAGTGCGTTACATTCTGCTGCAATGATAACAGGTGCAAGCTTGCCCTCATGATTGCTCACAACTGCTACAAGGTGGAATGTTCAGGCAAGTTTTGTCAGACTATTCCTGTGAAGAACCTTCACTTAAACCCGAAGCTGGCCTCCGTCGTCAGGTCTACAGGTACGTTTACTGCTTTAAACCTATCTTTTTATCTTGTTTAGGTGTACGTTGTTTTGTTTTGTTTTTTCTTTATCTTCTTTTGTTCTACCCTGCAACACTTGTAGATTCGTTTTTTAACATGACTGTTACGTTTTTTCCGTAGCTTCCCTATCCACACCTACTTTCCCGTCTCCCCCCACATCGTACCATCCAATGGGAACGGTCTCTTACTATGTTACGCTAAACGGACGTGAGAGACCGCCTGGGAAAGGCATGAAGACTACTGTACGACCGAGTTACACTGAAGTGCTTAAGGCAAAGATGGGTTCGTCAATCCACGCCAATACTTTAGCGAGAAAACATCCCAAAGACACAAATCAGAACAGAGTAGTTACACTAAAGCCATCGTCAGGTTTTGGCAGTCGATCCTATAAATCATTTAAGCACCAACATGCAAAAGCCTCAAGTAGGAGTGACATCCATCATGTCGTTCTTCATCACATTGCAGAACAAATCTCCAAGATGCATAACATAGCTCCATCAACATCTCATCTTCACCACACTGCGGATATATCACTAGCTGACCGCTTTGACCACCTAGACACGCTACTGAACCTATCACTCATCCATAAAACACACGCGGTGCAAGTCGCTAAGTATTTGTTTCATATTGGCAAGATGACGGCGAACACTGGGCTCAAAATGGTTTCTACACACTTAGCCAGGCTTGCAAATGCGAAAACCACGACAGATATTCAAAGCTCTAACCATGCTGTAAGTGTCGGTCGGCGTGTTATGAACATTGGGAGGCAAATCCTTGTGAGATCTCTCAATCTACTAAAAGCTGCAACCCATACGGATAACCACCAGGAAACGAAAAGACACAAGTCCAAAACGAAAAGACACAAGTCCAAAACGAAAAAGTCTAAATTCCTACCCGATGATTTCAAACTAGTTGTACCTGTTATCAAGATGGTCTCATTGTGCAGTCACAGTCCCATCCACAAAGGCCTCACGCTAAGAGGTGGCTTTCATTCCGGCAAGTTTTATTCCCAAGGAAATGTAAAAACTATGCAAGCCTGTATTAGACTGTGTTGCGCTCGGGAAAATTGTGACTTGGCCTTCATGGTGAAGACCTTTTGTTATTCCGTGTCATGTTTTAAGCATGAGATGTGCAAAAGTGTCTCCGCCTATCACGTGACCAAGTATCATCCTCAGGTTGCATATATTTTTAGAGGTCCTAAATCAAAGTCTGATGCCCATCGTGAAGCCAAATCTCACGCTAAACACAAGAAAAAGTCAAGTCATAAACATTCCTCTAAAGTTCATTCACAAATGTCGACAAACAACTATGCCACCTACATTAGGAATATTATTCTGAAAATGTCCCATGAAACCGGTCACATTAAGTCAACTGATACGAAATATCCACTGTCGAAAAAAGAACAAACATCCAATCAAGAATCTGTCCGTGAAAAAGCTCATTCATATATTGCGCAAAAAGTACAACATGGTACCAAACTATCTAGAGACGGTATTGATGATAAATGTCCTCATTCAGAAGTTGAAAACAATGTAGCACCATATCATGGCTTTAAAGCAGGAAGATATACGTACTTTGGTGATGCGCCTTCGATAAGTAAATGTATTGAGAACTGTTGTACTGCAACAAAGTGTGACATTGCTTTCATGATTGGTAATTCTTGTTATGGTGTAGAGTGCAAGGCACGGGAATTTTGTCACACCGTTCCAAACCACCGAGTCAAATACACGACGAAGGCTGTCTTTGTTACTAGAAGGTTTAACAAACCTTTGGAAAAAGATGGAAACCCTGGTTTTGAAAATCTGCATAAGGAAACTGCAAAAGAAAAGTTTGACATCGAAAAAACTGTAAATCTTATTGAAAATGCCTTGAATATTCAAAATTCGACAACCGATAAACTCTCGAAAGTTGATCAAATCTTAGAGCACAAAATACTTCACTTGGTAGATGCACACAAAACTGGAAGGCAGGATATGCAACAGGGTGAAGACAATTTGGTGGATAAATCCAAAGTAATACCAAGTATTGGTAAAAAATATACCGGTCAAAGGAAGCAACGAATTCCAGCTAACAAACGTAAGATGTTAACCTCTATCAAAATCTATTTGAATCAAGACAATTCGAATGATGTATTGCCAAAAATGCAAACTGATGTTCCATTACTGGATGAACACTCATTTGAGCATGGAGCATCAGGTGAAGTAGAATCAAATACTGAGAAACATCAGCCTTCTCCGCAGCTACCACCTGGGTTGGTAAACCATGCCATCCATAGTCCTTTACCTAGTGCGCATCATCCATCTGCGTATTCCAATATATCGACGTCCACGGGATCCAACCCGGATCCTACGACTCCTTCAAAGAAATCCGAAATCAAAGCAGGGTCCACACTGTCTGAGACAACAGCCTCAGAAACAGAAATTGTGCACTCCGGAAAAGCAGATACAATTAGCAGGGTGGAGACATTTGAATCTGCGGGCTTAGGAAGCGGAGATTCCACTGAAAAACATTTCGATCAAAGTGGAGCAGATGACCCAAGCACTGGAAAGGGACATTTGTCAATAAAGGTGACCCTACCTGGCAGAAAGATAAAAGGTCTACATGAAGAAAGTGACCATTTGTCTGATAGTGACACTGAAAAATCACATGTCCAGGTAGATGTACAAGGCGAATCGAGTGGAAGCGGCGAGGCAGAGGGCAGTTCTAGTACTGATGGTTTCGAATCTCACTGTTATGCGTCAAGTATTTACAAAAACGCAACTCTGAAAGGAGGATACTCGTCAGGTAATTTTACGTTCGTCGGAAAAGTTATCTCGTCTAATGACTGCCTGGAAAAATGCTGTGATTCCCAACATTGTGATTTGGCCTTCTTGGTACTTGGAAGATGCTTTGTTGTTACGTGCAAAACCGATATTCTTTGTCAGCCAATACAGGCCCACCATTCATCGAAATACAAACCCTTGATTATGTATATGCCACGTTTTGTGGACAGGCAATCGAACGCAATACGGAATGGCGAGAACAGCAACGTGATTGAATCAGAGACATCAGGTAGTGGCAGTCTTCAATCAAATGTCACATCTGATAACAGGATACTAAGGACGAAGCTTCATAGTCGCGGATTGCCCATCATATCCATAAATGTTCATTTAGCAGAAGAACAAGGAAATGATAAGACTATCAAAGATAATACTAAAGTGGATCGCTCAAGTTATAGGAACGTACATAGAAATACAGCAAGATCTTACCACGATATAAAACCAACCACGACTTACAAAGAAAACTCAAAAGAGGACAATTCGTATAACGTCAATGTGATAAATAGTGCCCGTAACAAAGCAGGTATTGGTGAAAGAGATGCTTTCCATGCAGATATCGAAGAGGTGTCTGGGAGTGGAGAGGACAGCGGAGAATGGAGTCCACCCGACTGTTCTTTCAGCGACATCTTTTACAATGTGACTCTGCGTGGAGGTCGCCATTCTGGGAAGTTTGAGTTTCTCGCCGAAACAAACGATACCGGGACGTGTACTCGGCATTGCTGTGATCACGAAGACTGTGATGTTGCTCTGTTGTTGGACAACTACTGTTTTATGGTTGCGTGTAAAAGCTCTTGGCTATGTGAACCGGTTAAAGCGAAACTGACCAAGTACAATCCAATAACTGCATACAGGAAAGGAAGAATGCAGAGAAACTTCAAATATACAAACGGTAAGCCAGCATGTTAATATAAATCCATGTGTAATAGGAAGCTACATGTACAAGAGCCTTTTTTGCTACGTTATTTGTAGGTTTTGAGCAAGATTGTTGATCGTTCATTGAGTCGATGGTCTTCAGTCATCCTTTAATTAAACTCAACTGTGGTGACCCAAGAATGTAAAGCCTACTCTTGTGCTAGTTTTGTAGTTCACGTTTTCCTGTCTTCTTTATTTTGAAGCAGAGTTGCTGTCATCCAAAGTCCAGAAGACAAGCTTCAGCCAAAAATCGGTTGCCAAGCCATCTACATCGCATAGAGCGAACGATCCCCAAATGTCTGTAGCGAAAACAATGACTCAAACAATACATGGACCAGTGTCCCGTGAAGTAACACAACGCATTGATGAAAAACCCTCAGCTGTATTTACAAATTCAAACATGGATATTAGGGTCAATATGAAACCAATCGCCCCAAGTTATATTTCTACTTTAGAATCTACGACCAGTAATGCTGAATCGTCTATAACATTGAACGTACTTGTTGGTCTAGAAGCCGAGACCATGGTACTTCCATCCACAAAAACACAGAGCAAGAGAGCTTCTCACTTCAGTATATCACCATCTGTGACAACAATTGAACAACTGATTGCTACACATGGCTCAAGTATCGTTGACAGCACAGCTGCGAGTTATAAAAAACAATCGCAGTTTGAAGAAATTAGAAAAGAAGGTGTTGGGATTGATGGGATTGATCAGAGTTTCCTATTACAAGATGGTATGAATGAAGAAAGTCAAGACATTACTTCTGCTGACAATACAAATGATATCCATAATCAACCATTTGCAGTCCATATATTACCTTCAACAACTGCAAACTCCATATCAACACCAAGCTCAAATATTAGATACAAAGCTGGTCAGAATAAAATTGAAAAGACAAATTTTGGAGAACGTGTGTCGAATCTAGGTGGTTTGCATGGAGCTCTTCTTCAAAGTGCCTTGAATAACGAGTTTGATGAAGATGATTCTGGCTCCAGTGACCTTACAGATAATACTGCAGCATTTCATGATGCTAATACTTTAACACCAATAGAGGGACTTGAAGAGAAACGTAGTTCTGTTAGTAAATCTAAAACTATGAATGCATCTGGCTCCAGTGACTTTACTGATGATACTGCAGCATTTGATCATGCTAATACCGTAACACCGATGGAGGGACTTGGAGAGAAACCTAGTTTCGTTAGTAACTCTAAAACTGTGGTTCCAAAATCAAACATTTTTTCGCGACCACTTACAAATGATAACGTGAATTTGGATAAAAGCATGAAACCAAATTCAAGGAATCAAGTTGAAAGACCTGCCATTAGAGATAGCAAAGAAACATTGTCGGATGAAACAGGAGTTAAAAGTATTCCAGAAGTTGAAGAGGACAAAAGTCCAGAGTCCAACACAACTAGTTGTAAGGTATGCAGTGTCTGTATTATTAACTAACAATACTCTGGTCTGCAATACTCTGGTTTGCAATCAATTCACTAAATGTTAAACTATTTTCTAATTGTTTAGTTTTCCAGAGTTTATCAAAACGTTACTTTAAGAGGAAGACAAAAAGCAGGTAGATTCAAACTGCTTCTGGACACAAGTGATACAGACATCTGTACCAAGCTTTGTTGTCAGCACGACGAATGCGACTTGGTTCTCATGTTAAGTGATTTCTGCTTCATGGTTTCATGTACGAGCCCGCAGCAATGTGATCCAGTTCCTTCCAGGCATGGCAAGTACAACCCACGAGTGATATTCAGACATAGAGCAACAGATGGCAGTAACCGAGGACACGGAATGGGTAATGAATGCTAATAACTTGTACAAATATGTTCTTCTTCTGATACTCAATCAATGCATATACTGCAAGTAAGAATGCAATTTTCTATGTTCTATATTTGTGTGCATTAAATTTGCTCACACCGTTGTTGCCTCTCATACCAACTTAGACATTGCTATTTTGTAGCGAAATTTACTGCTATCGGTTTATCTTTTTCTTTTTGTTTGTTTATTCGTGATGTTTTCTATTTTGTTTTGTAGAATTACATGGAAGTTCCGTGCCCAGTTCAGATACTTCACTGACACGCCATACCTCACTTACTGTAAGACAGAACTCAATACTGCATTTGTCTACTGAAGTCGAGCCACGCCATGCCGAGAACAATAGCGACGTTGCAGACATCGAACGAGACTACACACCAGATGAAGAAATGACTTCAAATGACACAATTCTTGTATCGAACGAAACAGAAACAGACTTATTCGCCAATGAAACATCACCACACTTTGTGACCTTGACGCAACCTCTTTTGTTTTCTGAAGATGGAAAATCCAATCTCGCTTCCAAAGCAACCATTTCCACAAGTAAAGATCGAGCAGATACAAGCACTGTTGGTTTTGTTTCGTTCAGAAATGCATCAATGTTAGGACGTCCGACTTACACGTCAACCATGAGCCGAACTGTTATTGTGAGCCAAACTGTAAGTAGGTTAAAGCAAGCCAAGGCAAGTGAAGTGGGAAGACCCGCTCAAACACGCAGCATCAGCTATTCCAGTAAGCCTGAAAGTCAAGTGTCTCTTAAGAAGGCCCACTCAACTATGAATCCTGATAGAGCTGTAAATAAGGATCGGGTCAGTAAGATGTTTCGTCAAAATGATTTTATTTCTACTACATTGCCAACTAATCCAACTGCAGCTGATGCCATCCATATTGAACCCACTATGACAAGTACTTCAAGTGCTCGTTCACAAGTGACAAACACAAACCACCAAACTGTGTTTGAGCGAATCACTCTGACATCTTTACTGTCATATGACAAAAGTTCTGCCAGACCCAGCATTTCTAGGACAGTGTTGATAGACACACCTCAAACAACAAGGATGTTAGCACCAACAAACAGCCCGGTCATGTCGACGGCATTCTCTGTTGTGTCCACCAGAAGTATTGTGTCTTTGCCATCAATTACAAAGTTACCAATTATCAAATACCAATCAAAAGAACATCTACACACATCGAGTTTAGGTCTTTCGCTAAGTCGACCATCATATGAGATCAACGTCGATGACAAGAACGATGCCATTCGTATTGTAACAGATCCAATGTTCTTCGACATCGTGGAGAACCTGAAAGGAATGCTCGACAATCACATGTCGAAAGAAAACTCACTGAATAAGGCTGAAAAGATGATGAGGGATCTGCACGGTTTGCTGCTGTCTAACAGTGTGTTGCAGCCTACCTCGACACATGCACAATCCACGAATACTGCTCAAGCAGAAGAAAACAGCAGTGATTCTCTACTTCATAACTTGAGAACCAATATGCAACACCTCAAGCGACTGTCTAGCTCTCTTAGGAACATGGAAAGAAAAAGGGATGATAGATCTGATATAAAACGACCGGAGAATACCACTGAGCCGTCTCGTGAGATTAAGTTACTCGAGCTGTTCAACCACAAACTAAATGAGTTGAAAAAAATAGTTTTAGAGAGATGGTATGACAGAGCAATTGCTAAAAACTCGTATGTAAATACCACAACATCACCAGAGGCAGAGTCACAAAGCAGTCCAAGCAAGGTCCGTTCAGCGAGTTCAAAGATGATTTATACAATGCCAAGCTCAGCTTCAACTGATTCTGCAAAAACAACGCCAAATGATTATGCCAGCCAATCAGCATTCCACACTACAACTCTACTTTCAAGTTCTGATGTAGTAATACAGCCATCATCGCCAAGTCATCCAACATATCAAGATGGTAACTTTTTCACAAGTAGCAATCTTGCATATAATGGCGCAAAATCTCTTGGTAAAATGGAGACTGGAATAAGAATGTTAAACACAAATACATTGCCGATGGTAACATCAAAAACTTTAATACCCAGTCCCACGCAACACGAAAATGCTTCTCGTAAACTGCTTGAAGCTCTTGACAAAATGGAGATTAAAATAAGTATGTCAAGTTCAAAAACATTGCCGATGGCCTTATCCAGAACAATAATGCCTAGTCCCACACAACACGGAAGTTCTTCTCGTAAACTGATGAATTCAAGTTTTTCCCGCCCAGACCAGAGTGAAGTGTTTACCCACGTGACATTCCGACATGGTATAGATGCAGGAGTTTTTACCGAAAGGGGATCAGTAGAAAACATGAAACAATGTTCTGTGCTCTGTTATAATTTAAACACTTGTCACGTTGCGTTCATGGTAGGACAAGCATGCTATTCCATTCAATGTTACAGTAAAAAAACCTGCGAGATTTTCCCCTTCAACTCCAGTATAGTCACAACACAGGTAGTCTACATGAGAACTCGGCTATCGCGGCTTCCTTTTGAACAACAAAACAACAATTTGAGCAGAGATTCAACCAGCCACAATCAGAACACGAAAATTGATTCGTTAGCTTGCGCTCAGAACATCACTGTTTTGAAAAATGTTACATTTCATAAGGGAATTCGAGCTGGTAACTTTACAGATTTTGGCAAAGTAGACAGCATTGAATCGTGTTTTAAGTTCTGCTGCTCAAGAGAGAGATGCGACGCAGCGTTCATGGTGCTATCAAACTGCTTTATTGTCAACTGCTTCAGCGAAAGGGCATGCAGTGCCATTCCAAGTAGTTCACATAGGGTGACCACCGCTCTGGTTTACTTTGACAAAAACATCAAGAGAACATCAAGTTTGAGCAATGTGACAGAGCATGGAGATAACAACACGTGTTCCCTGGCAGGAGAAGTGTTTTCTAATGTCTCCTTTAACGGTGGCTTGAAGACAGGGAACTTCACTTACCATGGATCGGCGCAAACATTTGCGTCCTGTTTAACTATGTGCTGTGAAGATTTAGAGTGTGATGCGGCCTTCATGATTAAAAACAACTGCTACTCAGTCAAATGCACATTCAATAAACGAAGCTGCTTGCCTATTCCTATCCAAAGTACAAAGTACACGACAAAACTAGCACTGATGGAAAGATCTGGTCTCAACAAGTTTGAGAAAGAAATTCTAAAACTCAAGACATGTTCAAGAAACCCAGTGGTTTTTACCGGGGTGACATTCCGTGGAGGCATCAAAGCTGGTAACTTCACCGATCACGGTGCAGTAGCGAACATAACTGAATGCATTTCTAGATGCTGTGGGGTGTCCTCCTGTGATGTGGCATTCCTTGTCGATAACAATTGCTTCAGCATCAAGTGCCATTCCAATACCACCCTTTGCCAACCCATGATTTCCAGGCGTACTAAATACAGAACAGCAATGGCTTTTATAGGATTGAAAGGAGAAGATCCATTAAAAGGTGGTCACGTCAAGAGCAACATGCACAAAAGCTGTGACGTCAGTCATGTCCACGAAAACGTCAATCTCACAGGGGGATGGGAAGCAGGCAAGTTTATCAAGTACCCGGATGTGCATGACATACACAAGTGTTCGGAGATTTGCTGTGGATATCGTGGATGTGAGTCAGCCATTATGATAAGTGGTTATTGTTATAACCTTATTTGTTTCAAAGAAAGTAATTGTCACTTGAAGAAATCCAGCACTGCGTTCATGGTCCCTGAACTTGTTTTTGTGAAGCCGCATGCCAATCCACAAGGAGGTGGACAGAATGTAGGGAGACAGGTATCTAGTGATACCAATCCTGATCTGTCCTTCATACTGAGTGGTGTAGGTTCACCAATCCTACCTAGATCAACGTCAGAAATTCATACTCATGTAGAATCACCGACCATAAGCGAGGCTAGCACACCAAGTCAAGGGCACTGGCAAACCTCAAGCATAGCAAGCAGTACATTCAAATCTGACACCAGCCTCACTCCACCTATATCATCTCTGACACCTACGCCTTTGACAACGAAACTCGCAAAAACCACGACGCTTGTTAGCACTCATAAAACGTCAAAGAAGGATTCAGCAAGATTTACCCCACATGACACCCATTTTAAGAATCATGTCTTGGATTCTGTACAGTTTGACTTGAGTAACGAAGTGACCGTTCATCAGCCGCAGCAAACAACTATCGACACGTCAACTGTTAACATACTGGCAACGAAAACTCGAAGTTCGCTGTATCGAGATATATCTAGCTTACATCCTACTTCAGTATCTTTGAAGGATAGCAGCGAATTACCTGATGAAAGCGTTCCGTATCAAGAGGAACTTGTAAAACTAGACACAAATCAATTCGTTTTTGATCGAAATGCACCGACCACATCCGCACATACGGTAACACCCACTGCATCAAACATGCTCGTATCACTCGGACCAGTAAAAGACATAAAAGACGAGGTCGTTGAGTTTCTACCAGTGAATAACGTTGCTCAGGACGCAACATCAGTACCAGAAACACTCAAACCTGTTCTGGTGAATGCCAATCAGACGTTCCGCGTTCGCTCTAAGGCGACAGCGTCACAAAATTCTTCTCACACTAAAAAAATAATCAAATACATACCCCTAAGTGTTGAAGACTTACCAGCAAATTGGAGATGGAAAATTGAAGAACTTCCTTCCGAGAAGATTCCTAAGGGATGTATTGATAGTTTGGTATTTCGAAATGCCTCTCTTCCGAATGGGGTCAAAGTCAAAGACTTCAAAGTTCAAGAAGGAGTGCAAAGTTTCGCAAAGTGTAGACAAGTATGCTGTGAAACACCTGAGTGTAATGTGGCGTTGTTCAAAGACAACACATGTTTTTCAGTTGCTTGTTTTAGCTCCAAAGCTTGCCATGCGATTCACACCGAAAAAGATTCAAGCATCGCATATATGGCTCGAAGTTTAGATGAAAAACTTCTTCTAAGACATTTTTTAGAACCCAAAACAAGCGGGAAGAAGCATCCCGTCCAAAAGCAAGATGGTGACTCTTTGTTGCATAAGAAGTGCTTTCCTAGCTCTGTGCTAAAAAATGCCCGATTTGAACTTGGAATGGAAGCAGGTGACTTCCAGCCTATCGGGCAAGTGAAAGACACTGAAGAGTGCATACATCAATGCTGTAACACAAGCGCATGTAACGCCATATTTATGCTGCGAACAAGGTGCTTCTTAGTGTCATGCTCAAATAAAAAATCGTGTCGAAGTGTAAAAGCTACGTCGGAGTTTTACGAGCCTACCATAGCTTATGTTGCAAGAACGGAAGAGGAGAAGGAAACATTTGAAAAGATGATACCGACAGAGTTGCCCAATGGTACAGACCTGACTTCCAACGCCATTAAATCATTTCTGGGTGTTGAAAATGGAGAAAAGCGAATTGACATAGAACCACCTTTATCTGACGCTGTAGCTGATGAAAAGATGAGAGCATCTGGCTCTGATCTTGCGTCTCCAGGGAAAAACAAGTCGAAAGTAAGAGACACAAAGCAGAGCTCAGAACAACAGATGTCAGTAAATATTCGCAATAATATTTCTGAGTCAAAAGTTCCAGAGACCGCATCAAAGTTAGACAATACAATTGCAAGCACAAAATCATCTGTTTTTCTGACAACAGTTACAAATACAGATGAGACCAAATTATCAAATCCTTCAAAAGTTGCGTCAATAAAGCCAGTGTCTGAAAAAACAGAAGACATTAGAGGAAGCGGCAATCTTCAAAAGATTTATTTATTACCATCGCCGTCAATTAGTTTCAAGCATGCTAAAAAGCTGTCAAACCCCATAAACCAACATGATGCTACATTATCAAGTCTACACTCAACTGCTGTACAGAGACACCCCAAGCATACCAAGGGACTGTCCAGTCACATGAACGAACACGATGCTACATTATCAAGCCCACACTCAACTGCTGAAGAGAGACACTCCAAGCATACCCAGGGACTGTCCAGTCACATGAAACAACATGATGCTACATTATCAAGTCTACGATCAACTGATGTAGAGAGAGACTCCAAGCATACCAAGGGACGGTCCAGTCGCACAAGCCCCTATCTTGAAGAAAATGATGAATCATCAGCAACTCAATGGACGACTACATCTGATGCACTTAAACATATAACAGCATCTCCAACTCAGTTGGTGCTCGTAAAAACTTCTGATAGACCAAGACAAGGGGGAAATGATTTGATAGAAAGAATTGAACATTTGCTATCACCGTCTCCTAGTGTAGTGAGCAAGGTTTTTGCACAGGCTGCAGTCTTGGAGAAACAACGTGTGTCATCAGTTACAGAAAACGCAAATATTCTTTCACTGAATGTTCACAATACCAGCAGAAAAGGAAATAGCGGAATGAACTCAACTCTGATTGATATAAAGAGCAGTCGCTTAAGTTCTATTCAGACACCAATGAAGGATTACCTAACAACTCCTTCTGTCATCAAAGAGGGTACAAGTATGCATCAATCAAATCCCATATCGTCCTCCAAACAGCGAGCACCGAAAACAATAGTTGCGACACCAGCAGTACTCAAAACAATTGTTCAACAAACCTCTGAAGAAAAATTGCCTGTCAAAATAGAAAACTCGGAACGGCTGAGAGGACTTGAGGGCCAGCTGGAATATTTACAGTGGAAGCAAAACCAAACATCTTCATCACTTGAGAATGCAAAAGGACTGATCAAGTCTCTAAAGCTTTATGTTGATAGGATAACTAATTCCCACCATAACGCGACTGAAGCCTCTAATTCAAGCAATGTACCGCCACAGAACAGCAGTCTTGCTACAGCTAACACGTATCACATGAAGAGAGTTCTCAAAGAAATCACTGAACGATTCCCAAAGGTGCCAGTCATCCGAAATCTTAACAACACCGTGCAAAGACTGGTGAACAACGCATCCAAGACGAAACAAGACTTTGAATCTATGAAGTCAGTAATACAAACCATGGAAGAAATGCTATACAACAACACAAGCAACATACTAGCCACTGGTTTGGATGGTAAAAGTAATTTTACTGACGGCTTGGTGACAGACAGCAAGGAAAGCAACAATAGCGATTACCTTGTTTTTCAAAAGGATTCTGAAATACACGATTCAGTTAGTGAGTTGAACGACATGGCGACAGATCAACACTATCCGTCCTTTTATCTGATGAAATCAACAGCTTATCGATCTAAGGTTTCTTTAGTGAAAGCGACAAAGTCCAATGTCCAATCTACATTAACATCAAAACATCTGAAAGTTGCGGTTCTTACGACCTTATCAGATCATGAAAACTATGCAACACCGAAAGCAGCATCTGAAATTGAACAGTTTGCTAGTCATTTGAATAATAGTGTAAACACAACTGCACCAAAGGGAATACCAAACTTTTTCTCAAAATTAATTGAGAAACTTAAAAACGTTCTGATCCATCATGACAGTGCTACTTCATTGCAAACTGCAGTGTTTCGTTCAAGGAAAGTTAATACCACGTCAGCATTCCCAGTGTTATCCAGAAATGATAAAGTGAAGAAATTTGATAGCACTCCTCAACAGTTATTTCTTCTGCCTACACGACCACTGGAAAGTCCTGTGCAAGTCCTGATTACTCCTTCGCCTACTGTCTACAGCGTTTTGACGCCGAATCTGCCGTTTATAGCTACACCACATATGCAGCATAGAGCCAAGCAATCGTCATCCTTTACAGACAAACTTGAGGAACAGCTAAAACAGGTCACTCCCATCTTAGATGCAACAACGAACGTTTCCATTCAGAACTCAACGAAACCAACGAGACCGCTAAATCAAGGCAGTTTTGGTCAAGAGGGAGACATTGCAATTAATTTTGCACAAGCACTTGAGCCGATTAGCCAACTGAGTATCGGCGATACAAGTCAACACAAGGTTAGCTTGTGTAGTCACTCGAGTACAGACTTGACATCAACGTTACGTGGTGGAATCAAAGCTGGTAAATTTGAGGATAAAGGTAAAGTTGCAAATGATATGGACTGCGTGGATAAATGCTGTGATTCGAAAGACTGCGATGTGGCATTCCTATTGGCCGACAACTGCTATCTGGTCACATGTTTGAATACTGATCTATGTAACAGCGTTCCTGCTTTAAATGCGAAGCTACGACCCAGGGTTATCCATGTCACGAAAACATTATTGAATTCAACACATCACAAAAAAATAACAACCAAACCGATACAAAATTATTGGAAAACACATGTACCATCTCAAGAACTAGAACATGTGAGCAGAAGTAAGTCGTTGGATGACTCAAACACTAGCAGCACTATTCCATCCGACACAATACCTCAAGAAAGTTCTTCATCTTCAGTTGAACAACATTCAAGCATTCATGAGATCATTCCATCCTCATCAAAGTCAAGACAAGGTCCCGTTTCTTCTGTTAACCATAAATCATCTCCATGCAAAGCATCTCTTATCCACTACAATGCTACCATGCGTGGAGGTATTCACTCTGGGTTTATCAAAGATCAAGGTGCAGTAACCGATATGGACGAGTGCATCATCCATTGCTGCCAATGGGAATTATGCAGCCTTTCATTTATGATACTCAATCGATGTTATTCAGTTGCGTGTTACAGTGATAAACTATGTGAAACTGTGAAGGCCAGGAATATAACATTAAACCCAAGGATTGCCTACGTCACAAAAGACAATAAACCGCTGATACCACAGGGAGCCCAAAACCCAAGCCATTTCACCAGCTCAGTAAGCTCTATGTTACCGTCTCACACTAACTTATTGATTCATACGTCATCTGTAAATTCACCAAGTAGGTTTAAAACAACGTGTTTCCCTGGTAACGTTCATCAACATTCTACACTTAGAGGAGGAATTGACGCTGGGTCGTTCAAGGACCTTGGGAATCTAGCTGACATAAATGAATGCGCGAATCAATGCTGCAAAACCGATCATTGCGATGTTGCCTTCATGGTTCTGAATCGCTGTTTCTTAGTGACTTGTTATGCGTCTTTACTGTGCCAAACCGTTCCAGCAAAGACAAAACGGTTCAACACGCGTCTTATCCATGTTGCTAGGCGACCACTTCAGAGCGATATCATTGGTCAATTCTTGTCGGAAATAGTTCAGCCGTCCAAGCAGTATTCAGGTGTTGTCAGCTCCTTTGTGTCTATGGACAGACAGATACAAGGTCTTAGGAAACATGATATACCGTCTTTATTCCAAGGAGTTGTTCAGAGTAGCAGTGCAGTAATACCTAAAAACACTGAGAGTACACATGGCAACAAAACGACCACGCCAATACCACCAGTTTTACCTGCTTCATATTTACTAACAAGATCTCCTCCAAACCCAAAACAACAAGGACTTCTTTCATTGATTCAACCCTTAAGTATGTCAACAATCTCTGAGGAAAGCAAAGTAAAAAGCCATCATTTGCGTCATTCCTCCCTCGGGCGAATTACGCCATCGGGGAAGATAAATTTCTCACAAGAAGTTAACACAAGAAAGAGAAACGAAAATGAGGAAAGGATAGTAAACCAAGCATGGGATGATTCTTCCGAGGCGTGCAAAGCCTCGCATGTGTATTACAATTCTACGATTCACGCGGGAATCTATGCGGGTACTATTAAAGATCAAGGGACAGTGAACGACATGAAAACATGTGTCCGTCTTTGCTGTCAGTGGCAGTACTGCAGTGTTGCGTTTATGATTTTAACTCGATGTTATGTTATCGCTTGCTATAATGAACACGCATGTTCGCCAGTTCCTGCTAGAAATACAACATTTAATCCAAGACTGGCTCACATCTCAAGAACGAAGAGAGACGAGGTTAATCTACTTGAAGCACTGCAACCAATGAGCAGAACTCGACCAACTCAGATTTCTAGCTCACTTGTGAGTGACCAGGAAACTGGTTTTCCGACAAGAACATTGAGTTCGTTTCATATATCAACGAGATCCAGAAAGATCCACCCTACTCCAAGCAGAACAAGTCAAGCTACTATTTCAAGCAGTCTTGATACCTTGCCACACCTCACAATGTCAACACAGACTCGCACTTTTGCAAACAAGAAGTCGATGCCTGCTATAAACTCAACCCTATGCAAGCGCAGCAAGACCCAGTTTAACGTCACTTTAAAAAGAGGCCTTAAATCCGGGAATTTTGAAGACAGGGGTTCTGTATCAAGCATGGAGAAGTGTGCGAATCTGTGCTGTACCGCTAAGAATTGTGATGTAGCTTTTATGCTACTGAAAAACTGCTTTCTTGTCAAATGTCATAGCCAAGAAGCCTGTGTTTCTGTACCGGCGCATACAGTTAAGTATCGGCCGAGACTTATGTATGTTTCTCGAGAGAAAAAACATCAATCAGTTACACCTGAGCTGACAGGTATGACACTATTAAACAATGCCTTACCCGTTATGGACGACCAGCAAGCAATAACACAAGCAACCTCGTATTTTGGAATACAAGATACAAACAACCCAAAAACTTCACTTAAATTAACAGCTAGTCAAAGCAATGACTTTATTACTTCGAAGAATGTCGTGTCGAATTACGCTGAGGACTCGAGGTCCCCTCAACGGGTGGCACTACGACCAGCAGTTACCGACCAAGATTACGATGTCCAATCGTCACGAACCACCAGGAGTTCTTCTCAATTTCAACCTACTCCTACTATTCAATCTACTCCAAAGCTACCGAGCAAAGTGAAACGCTTGGAGGACATTTACAAAGAAGGAAACGACAATTTACTATTAGAATTTGGTAATCCAGATACCGCACATGCAACTAAAACATTTTCTCGAACATTGGTTCTTTCACATACCGGTAATATTGAAAAACACAACGTTAAAACACCAAAATACCACCTGCCAAGTACCAACTCTTTCATTCAACAACAGGCACTTCTGCCATCTACAAATATCATTAAGTCTGTCGGACAAGTCACCGAACTGCCATCTCGCTCAATAATAGAGATGCAGTCACGTCCGATGATGATCGTATCTTCTTCCGATCGAATCATGGCCACAAAAGTCACCGGTAGCCATAACAGGGAGACGCCATTGGACGACAAACCCACTAGTCTCAGAGTGGTCACATCGTCTGTGGTTTTGAACCGTAAGCTGAATACGGGTTCACCTGAAACAAGTTCTCAGAACATTTCAGCATTCAAGGGGAAGTCGAACTATGGGCTGGAATCGACTTCAGTGGAGAATCAAACGTCAACTCATGCTCTCTCCTCACCTTGTTTTAATAGCCCAATCTCTTACAATGTTACGCTACGTTCAGGTATTCGAGCGGGCTATTTTAAAGACCAGGGGAGGGTTGAGAGTATGGGAGCATGCGTCATGAAATGCTGCTTGAAGGACGACTGTGACTTGGCAATTATGCTGAATAAAAACTGTTACTTGGTGCAATGCTTTTCTAAGGCATCGTGTAAACCAGTGCCTGCACATCACAGCCATTTTTCAACGCAAATATCTATTGTGAAAAGGAAGAAGTCGGACCTTATGTCATTTATTGAGGAGCAGGCAGATGTATCTAAGCCTTCTTCAAGTAGAGAACATTCCTCTGTGACGACGGAGTACAACGCAAGTTCTATCCATACACCAACGAGCTCTACAATCCTCCCCGTGCAACCTACATTATCAAACAAAGACAGTTCTAGCATCAAGGCTATTTCATCAGCCAAAGGTCTTTACCTCAAGCACAACAAAACGAATAAACCAACAACCAATGTAAGTCACAGAACTACGATACTAAAATCTACTGAAACTCGTGCAACAACACAAACTAAATCAACAGATTATTCAGATTATTCTGAGAAGAATACAGATAGTCTACCGTCATCAACAGACAAAAAGAGCTCACCAAAGCACGGATATCATGGAAGAAGCCAGAACAGGCTTTCAAAACCAAATGACGTCAAGAAGTTCAAGAACAAAAAGCTTTCGATAGGACAGTTGCAGCTACTTTTCTCGCTGATGACTCCGAAAAAGTCACGTGACCATCATGACTCGACGCACGATTCGACAACTGCTCTTTTGAAACAAGTCGTTCGTCAAACATCTGATGTGAATCCGGACAAGCAAAAACCAACACAAAGGCTTAGTGTTCCAAGACAAAACATCGCCAAGTTACCCACATCTAAAGCTTCTGCCCGTGTGCACCATAAGGCCAATATACAAGATAGTTCGAGCTCCCATAAAACATTGCCATCATTTCAGAAGCAGACTATGATTGATGAATCCTCATTGGATTTTAATAACGAAATGATAAACAAAAAGGTCTCAACAAAATCTCTAAGCTTCAAAGAAAGTGATCGCACAGATTCCCAAGATTTGTCCGATGAAATACAGTCCATTACAGAAGTTCTTCCAATTGCTGAGTCTTCAGTGAACACTGGTCATGAGATGCCTTTACCAACCGTACATTCAAGCACAGATAGTACTGAGACATCTACTAAACTCCCGCCATATTATTTCACAATGACAGAAAAACCTACAACGCATCACCAGCATCATTTTGGACGAAACAA